>JAWZYV010007395.1:0-276393 GCA_038373885.1 Cheiracanthium punctorium | reverse complement strand
CTGAACAAGTAAAGAAAAAGAATAAAAGACGTAAAAAAAGAATGGAAAATAGATAAACCAAAAAAGATTTTTAAAAAATTGACTTCAAGTGAACGTTAAGCGCATTGCAGTTGATTTATAATTCATAATAGTATGCTTTTCTAGATTTATGAAAGTGAATTATCAATCTTTAAACTCTGGTTAAATGACTTTTAGAGTTCTTAGCACTATAGTGCTAATAATTCACTTTTGTCTAACCGTATCACTTTTCGTTTGCTTTGAACGGCTTTTAGTTGGGTTTCAACAAAGGTACACACGGATTCGAAAAATTCCGAGGAAGCCATTATGCTAACTTAAATTTCGAATTATTTTAAGATATTGATAAATAATTTTTACAAAGTCTGACATTCTTTCAGATTTCATGTACGCACTCCAGTGCTAATACATATTTTAATTGTTCCGTATAGATAAGTAAGTTAATTGTTAGTTTTAATTGTTTCATAGAATAATTAAAAAAGTTGATTGCAATTCTTTTAATTGTGAATGATGATTAACTTACATTAATCCAAATAATTTAATTGCAACGTGCAACTAAAAGTTTAATTGCAATTAATTTAATTGTAACTAATTTAATCGCAATTACTATTTTAGTCAACTAATGCGTTGATTAAAAAATTAATTGATTAACGCCCAACACTGCTTGTGAGCCAAAGGTAATGAATATATTTTATTTCGATTTCAAAGGCCACATAATTTTCTATTTAATTTTTGAAAAAATAAAATAAAATAAAATGGATAACAATAAATAGAAGTACAGATGTTATTTGAAATGTACAGGGTGTCCCAAAAAACGTGGTAACAGGCTTCTTTATCTATTAGAGAGATAAGTGGGTAATGTAAATTGGAGAAATGTTCAAAATAAGGTCGGAAATAAGATTCCGTTAAGAAAAAATGTCTCTCGTTCATTTACAAAAAAGTTACACTTTTGAAATTTATATATAACCCCGTAAAAAAAATTCTTAATTAGTGTGCCCCATACACTAATGAGGCGAAATGAAATTTCAGCCTTTCATCATACATCTCAGAGCAGGCACGTATCCAAAAAAAAACATTTTTTTTTTGGGGGGGGGGGTCCGAAAATTTCAGGAGGGGGGGGGGTCCAAACAGTAAAAAAGGCAGAATTTCGCACAAAAATACTATATCATTGCCATTTTAGTAACAAAAATCCAAATTTCGGGTGGGGGTGGGGGTCCGGATCCCTTGGACCTCCCCCTAAATACGTCCTTGTCTCAGAGATATCTTTAAAGAAAGATGATCGGGACTATACATGATTTTGAATGTGAACGTTCATTGCTAGAGTGGAAAAAATGATTTTCTTTCGTAATTTCTGTACGGCCCCTGAAATGCAATCATTCTACGTGATATTTTAACCTTCGAGAGCCATTGAAAAGTGATTTAAATCAGAGTTACATTTACCTTCATATCTGACACTTTTAAGGATATAATAATCCAATTTTGTACGTCCCCTGATTAGTGTAGGGGGCACATTTTATTAACTGAGAATTTTTTTTTAACGGGGCTCGTATACAAATTTAAAATGTGTAACTTTATTTAAATTTACGAGAGGAGATTTTTCGTAGCGTAATCTTTTTTTCCGACCTTATTTTGAACATTTTTTTTTCAATTTATATTACCCACATTATGAAGAATTATAGCCCTTCAGGGGCGTAGCCAAGGGGGGGTAATGACCCCCTATGAGGAATTTTTTGACTTACAAAATGTATATTCTTCACTCTCTTATCACACACATGTAAGCATATATGTGAGTTGCAATAGTCGTAACCCCCCCCCCTATGAAAAATTTCTGGCTACGCCACTGTAGCCCGTTACCACCTTTTTGGGACACCCTGCACAGATGTGTATAAAATATTAAAGAAAACCTTCTTTACTCAGAAAAACCTAATTCTTTTAAAATATTTATTTTAGAGCAACCAGTTACTTATGAAGATGTGCCTATCGTCTACTGGATTAAAGACAAACGGATGTTAATTTACTTTTTGATTGTATTTGCAAGTTTTAATTATGTTGGGTTTCTTAGTTTGTCTTTAGATCTTCTCTTGCGAAAGGTGAGGATTTCTCTTTCATTACCTATAAGGGTTTTTTTTTCTTTTTTCAGTTCTGATTTACTTAATGCATTTTAATAACTCAGCTTAATGAAAATATCTTGTTTTGAAATACATAGATTTTAGGGCATGCTTTCAATATTCAGAACTATTTTAGCTAGGCATATTTTTGTTAAAAATTAAAACTTAGGTGGGGGAGGGGCAGGTCCTCAATCCCTGTTTTGACTTACAAAATAGCTACAAAGCTTTGTCTCACTTTGCAAAATCCCTATATTATAATGATAAGAACGTCTATCATTTTGACTTAATACTTTAAATCTCTGTATCTCCTCCTGTCACATCCATCCCTAGTTGTCACACTTTATTTAACTATACTCAGACTTTAATTTTACATGAATTTGATTTTCTTTTTTTTAATTAATTAATTAATTAATTTTTTTTCATGAAAGCTCTGTCAGTGCAATATCATTTATGTCGGTAAACGAGCGCAAAACTGCCAGGTAGAGGGAAATATTTTATTTTTTAAAATACAAATAAATTATTAAAAGGTAAAAAACACCAGTAATGGACCACATTTGTACATAGTTACTATATGCGATTAATTAACTTTATACATTTCTTTTCTTTTTTTTAGTTTCATCTAAACAGCTTATATTTTTCAATGATGTTCTCTTTGCCCCCTTTCGTGTATGGACTAACAGCAACTGGTTGGAGTTGGTTGATAAGGAAAGGTGTAAGTTTGATAAATGTATATATTCATTGAACAAATTCAATAGATAAACTAGAGTAAAAAATGCTGGAGCTCAATACATTTGATTCATAAACAAGTGTTTTAACATCGCACAACACACTAAAATTGAGTGTTTTTATTACATTTGACAGTAGTTAAATTTCTTGCTAAAATTGACACTCTGTAGCCTTGAGTACGAGATTTTAAAGGCACATATTTGTATTTTTTTAAATCGATATTAAAAACAACAAATTTGAAATATAAATATGAATAACATTGGTAACTTTAAAAAAAGAACCACAGAAATTGCGAAAAGGCAAAGATGAAGAGTGGAAAAGGGAAATAATGTTTCTAAAACAAATTCAGAGTGTTCTGAATATTTTGAAAAATTAAGCTTGAAATGGTAAAAAAGCATAAATGCCAACAATGACTTGGCCCTTTAAGAGTTAGTCTTCTTTAAAGGTCTTAAAAAAAAAATTCTGTTTCTAATTTTCCTGTTTCCGCGAGATTTATAAAACGTAATTATTGATTGAAATATGTTAAAATTTTCCAAAAACTTTCTGCTGATAAATTATTAGGCCTTTGACCTCAAAACTGTCGATAGGATTATTAATATATTTGAAGATGTAGTATGATAGATTATGAAAATTTTAAATTATTTAAAATTTCATCATATCATGTTCCGCATTGATTGAATCAGGCGCGTAGCCAGGAAAATTTTTCGGGGGGGGGCGGGATATGAACTTATATGTGTATAAATAGACGGAATTTCATCACTAATCCAAAAATTTCGGGGGGGGATATATCCCGATATACCCCCCCCCTGGCTACGCCCCTGGATTGAATTAACGTTTTTTAAAATCCGACTATGCATAAAGATTCATTAGTAAAATATTTAAACAAACTACCAAACCTCTACAATTATTTATTATTTATGGCACATAGTTAATTTTGTAATGCCATATTTGTGTTTAGGAACAAGATATTTGCATCAGATAGATGGGTTTATTGCTTATAAAAATACAGTTTATGAAGAAACATCTTGATTTTTTTTCCGAAACAGTATCATAATGTGTTTTTAAAACTTATGTAGCCACGTGATTGGTGTAAATTATTTTCAGAAACGACCTTAATCTATTAGACTCGTACAGCTTAGGTTTGATTTTAACTTCGCGTACACTGTTTAAGCATTACGAACCACAAAGATTTTGCTTACAAAGTTTTTTTTTTTTTTTTCCAATGGCGGGCACTTCCCATGTATAGGCATTTGCCCCTACCAAGGCCGGAATTCCTTGTCTCTTTATTACGGAGACACCTAATAGGTGGACCATGGTTGCCTTCTATGAAGGGACGGACGAAATTACACCCAAGCCCGTCCCAGGAATCGAACCCGGACTCGTGGCATGGTAGAATGGTTGCTTACAAAGTTTACAGTAAGAATTTAGCTTTATGAAACATAAGCCTATCTATCAGAAAAACAGTTAAAACTTTGCCTCTTTAATTATAGGCCAAAGTTAAATTAATAAGTAGTTCATAGGAAAAACGCTATATAGGTGTCCATAAAAAAAAATTCGATGTATAGACCTCTAAGGAACATGTTTCTATTGCCCGTTCACAGATCTGTCCTTGTGTGGGGATAACGCGTTCATTTTTTATGATGCACGTACCGTTCCAACGTTTTTGAGGATTTTGGTACGCGTTGATCATTTTGAGACGGAAAATATAGAGAATCTCGAGCCCATATTTTCGAATAACACTGAAATTTCATCTTGATGGGTTGAACACACCAGCCCCTAGAGGTCCATATATAGTCTGTTTTTTTTTTATGGCCACCCTGTATATAGCTAAATTTTATCTGAATGGAGAATACTTTAATGCAAAAGTGACAATGCAAAATAACTTTGCAGTAGAACCTTTCAGGCAATAAAATTCTCCACTCTAAAAAGATGAATGAACTAATATTTTATGCTTTATGAAGCCGATCTCTGCCATTGTACTTATTATTATATTTTAATCTTAGGTGAATAACGTAATGCTAATATTTATTGGATCAATAGCCATCATCGCGTCCCTCATTTTAATTGGGCCTGCTCCTTTCACTTCTTTACAACCGTAAGTATTGAACGCAACATCTCTCTCTTTTTAATGTATAGGCTTGTCTTGTCAAAAACAAAATCTGAACTTAATTAATTAAGCATTTTGCATGAATGCAGTTTGAAAAAAGAAACTACTATTTCTGTTTTGTTTATTAAGTATGCCAATTATATTTTCACGTTAACATAAAATTAACATAAAATAATACAGTTGTCTGAGTTTTTGATTAAAAAATTTTTGTGTTGCGTAAGACAAGGAGCATATGGTTAATTTTCTTGGACTTTCAGGTAACATTTACTATGTATAACAAAAAGAACAGAAAATCTGTGAGAAAAAATATCTTTTATGCATATATATTTTACAAGATATAGGCATACAATTTTTTTCCCTTATATTTTTTAATACATTTATCCGAAATGTATGCCACAGTCGGTGTAAAATTGGTCTAAAATTGCAAAATGCACAAACTCTCGTATTTAAAAAAAAAAAAAAAAAAATGTTCGTTTTTAAATTTTAAAGTTTGGCATTTCTAAAATGCTCGACGTATCAATGTTTTTTTCCTGTTTTCACCTCCAAATTTGCACCTGGCGATAACTTATGGGAGATATTCCTGTTAATTTCCCCATCCATTTTATGAAAGTAAAATAAGATCTTTTACAATACTTTCTTTTTTCTCGGGAGGAACGATCTCCTCCTCCACCACCCTCCCCCCTTTAATTCGTCCTTGTGTGCGAAGTTTCTGATCGAGAACATTCTTTGAAGAAATAAACGATGTGCTCTTTCTTCAGAATAGATGTCCTGACACTCTCTAGGGGTTTACTTCACTTTTGAGTTTTCAGTTCCTATTGAAATTAATCACAATAGTTTAGTCTTAAAAAAAAAAAAAAAATGTGGTTAGCCTTGGAATGAGCTGTAGTTTCGGAAACCTGTTGCATTAAAATTCTCAGTAATACAAGTATCTTCTTCTGCCTGAATTAAAGCTCTTCTTACCACGGACTGATTTAAATCGAGCCGTCTCCATAGCGTGAAATTTGTAATGGTATAGGAAATATATTTAGTATATATATATATATATATATATATATATATATAGCCGATGCTTACTACCCATTGTTTTATTCCTTACAATTCCATTTCATTTTTCAATTTTACCTCTGTTTGGATTTTCTATCTACTTATGCCTTTTAAGGATGTGATTTTTATGTTCATTGAATATATTGGACTACCATAACGGCTGTTGTATGATTCCTTGATTTGTAAGTTTAGAAATTTTACTATATATAGGGTGTACAGTGCTAACGCTGTCCAATGGCTATTTCCTAAACCGTTAGTCAGAGACACATAGTTCCATTTGCAAAAATGCTTTAAAATGTATAATCTATTACATCAGAAGCAGTCAGTCAATAATTTAATATCCATAAAAATTACGAAATTTAAATTTTTATACGGTCCCCCGGTCCTATCAGTTATATTTAGAAAATTTTTCTTTAAACAATTCCATGCACAATAAAAAAAAAAAAAAAAAAAAAAAAAAAAATTCGTCCTTATACGACCAAAATTCATCGATTTATGAAGCAGCAAACATTGTGACTTAAGTCACTTTCCACGTTTAAAAATGTCCCGTTATAGCAAACCATTAAGGGACCCTATAAATACTGAAATTTTAAATTATAGGCTTTAATTTCATTTTCTGGCATAATGCGGAAAAAGAAGTAAAACTAATTTTAGAGTACTGATTTTCAAGCAAACAGGGCCTTATTATCGCGTGGGCAAATCGGGACTTCGCCCAGGGCCTCAGGCTCGAAAGGGCCCCCAATTTCAAATGTTCTTCTGAAATATTCTTTTTTATATCAAAATTTTATTAAAAATAAAAAAAAAATTCATAGATCTGGGGCCCCCCAATTCCATCAATGCCCGGGGCCCCTGTTGATCATAATCGGGCCCTGCAAGCAGAGGGTTATAGTCAAGCTCTATTAAAATCTATCTGAGGTCAGACTTACTAAATCGTATATGTGTAGCATGCAGATGTGTGACATATGAGTGTGCTAAGCAAAGTACAGGAAGAGTTTTCTACACTTCCATTGGTGCATATTGTGCAGAATAATCTGCTAGTTTCTGGGTTCGTCACTCTAAAGTCTAGTTGGTGTAGAAAATCCTAGTAAAAAGTCCACTTGTCATGATGGAACACAAGCTTTATTGCTTCTAGAACTTCGTCGAACAATCAGCCATGGGCGCCCATAGGGGGGGGCAAGGTAGGGCACTTGCCCCCCCCTAGAGATTTAGGTTACTGTCTCATGATGTAAAAAAATCGCAAAAACAGTACTAAATTTGTTAAAAGTTTGAAATTTGCCCCCCCCTAGAAAATTTTTTTGAAGTTTGCCCCCCCCTAGAAAAATTCCATTGGGCGCCCATGCAATCAGCTGTACAAAACTCACAAGCAAAATCAGACAGTGATGTGCTTTTAACAGACAGTTTAGATCAGAAGCTTTCACAAATGCTGTATTTCTCACACAAAATAAAACACTTCCACAGGTAAAATTCACTGGAAATATACGAGGGATAACACTAACACTCCCTCAAAACTCAGCAATGAAAAATTTACATACAGCACTTTAAAAAATTAGCTTTGAAAAGCAAGCTAAAATATCGTTTCTATAGCGTCAATACAAAGCGTAACACAGCAAACTCACTCAAAGAGAGCTCGATGAATACTGACTGGGGTTGTCTGTCATACCTGTATTTATAGATGTTGCAGAAGCTACAAGGAGCTTCCAGAAGAATATATCTCTCGAACATTCCACATAAAGCGGGACTTTTGATTACGTCATAGAAGAGAAATATTAGGCTCTTATGCATGTTAATGCAGAAAAACTAACTATTACAAGCCCCATAGTGAAAATCGCGCCAAATGACCAAAATGTCACCAAGCCTGGCGACTTTTAGAGAAATATCGTCAAAAATAAGTCCTCAAAATTGAAGTTACGCAAGGCCTAGGACGAATATTTCTGGAGATTTCTAGAAACTGCAGTAGAAGTGAATGGAGAAACCGAAACCTCCGTATCTCCGGTTCTAGTTGACCGATTTTGATGCAACAAAAGGCAAAATTTAACTATTTGACGCGTAGAATTCCAATTTTAAACTACTTTAAACTCCAGAACAGTGGGTTGCCTCGAAAATTCGTAACAATATTTAGATTGCAGTCAAAGGAAGTTATTTAACGCCAGTTCATTTAAAAAACTGTTTAAAAATTTTTATTTTCAGCATAAGCTATATATTTTTTTTTTTTTTTTACTTTATTGGATACACATAGTTAAACGTTAATCTTCTTTATTGCAATCTATATTCATAAAATAGTTAATGAAATTGCTAATAAATATTACAAAGCCCAAAACCATGTACATTACTTTTTCTCAAATTCATTTTGTATACAACCCCTATTTTGAAGATGGAAAAGTGCTCTAACTTTAAGCAGCTGTAACTCGGTGAATTTTGGTCGTAGAAAGACGATTTTTTTTTTTATTGTGCATGAAATTGCACAAAGAAAATTTTTCTAAATATAACTGATAGGACCGGGGGACCGTGTAAAAATTTAAATTTCGTAATTTTTATAGGATTTGATTTATAGACTTCGATTGTTTCACATATAATAGATTATACAATTAAAAGCATTTTTGCAATTGGAACTATGTGTCTCTGACTAACGGTTTAGGAAATAGCCATTGGACAGCATTAGCACTGGACACCCTGTATATAAGCTGTATGTCTAAAATTATAAACATTTGTTTATCCTGTTTAGCTATTCAGCTAAACGGGTGTTTAACACTGAAGCAATTAGAAGTTAACAACGGAAAAACTTAACTAAATCAATCGTCATTCTTCACTATTTCAAGCCCTCCGTTTTGATTAATTTTTGTTTTATGGAATATACACGTATTTACCTCATAAATACTACACTTGTTGGACACCGAACAATTACACGATTTAACAGTTTTTATCAGAAGATAGTTATAGCTATAATTTTAGTATAGCAATGCTGCTAAACTGTATTAGATAACGCCTAAAAAAATAATTCGTCGAAGAACCCACAACACAACACAACATTCCATATACCTACCTCACAATGCATTGAAACTTAAATGCTGGCAGACTTTCTTTTCACACTAACTGAAAAACCTAAACTGGAAGACTTCTGACCGTATTTCTGAGAGCACTGTATCGTTAGCATAGAACCAGTTTCTTTTTTTCCGTTATTCTGTATAGCAAAGAACTTGACCGAATCCGACCTAGCAGTGCCAATTAAAAAAAAAAAAAGTCGAAACATTCCACGGAATGAGAGTGAACTTGGGTTCAATTTTTAGAAACTTGAGACCTGAGCAGAATGAAGGAGCCCCCTTTCAGGGTTGTTTTCGTAATGCTAAACGCATTCCCTCAAAATATCTCCCCTCCCTCCCCCCACCGAAAAAAGAAAAAAATCTCCATTATTTTCACTTTTTAAACCGATTAGCTACTATGGTTGCAAAGTTGCAGAAACGAAGATTTCCCTAAGTTTTCCCAACGTTAAGTCATTATAACGATCAGCTTAAAACTGGGTTCAATATTTTGAAGGTATTTGAATACAGGTTATCCCAAAGGTGATAGATTCTAGAAGAGAAGTAAAAGAGACTACTCAAAAAAAAAAAAAAAGTGTATGCGTGTAATCTTTACGCGCGGTTGGAGTAAAACTTCTTTGACGTTTACGACACATATCACTCAAATGATTAAACTTAAAATAAATATCATATTAAAATGTAATTATATTTATTATTCATGTACTTTACAAAGATTATATAAATGTTATATTCATATTATTCATTGGAAATAGGTACTTGAATGTCATCATAATTTTTTATGTATGAAATTAGAGGTTTGTGGTAACTATAATGTGAAACATAAATTTTACTCTCTAAAGTTGCTAATTTTCTTGAAAATACAGCATCTATCGTTGCACCGAAACGCGTTGTTGATTGAAGTCGGGAAGTATTCATAGTTAGATCAAATTTTTCTTTTTAAAAAATCAACTAACAGTTGAGATTCTTGAGAGAGAAATTAACATTAAAATTTCCACTAAGAATCATCGGTAATTCATGATAATTACTTAGAATCCAGGAAGTGTCCATGTTGTAGTTTTATTCTTTAACTGTTTTCTTATACCATTGTTCCGTCTGGAGGTTGGGTTTGCATGGGGGGTGGGTAATGTCCATAGTCTAGTATTATACTTTAACTGTGTTCTTTAACGGATGTTTTCTTCTGTTTGTAGGGGTTCGAATGCAGGTAGTGTAATTTTTTTTTGTGTTTTTCTATCACACTATTCTTAAGCGTTGATTTCGTTTGCTGGTAGGTTTCAAATTATTATTCTGTATCCGTGATTTTAAACTGCAAGCTCTGTCTATTGTTTGGGATTGATTGCAGCCAGGGTCCGTTTCTGTTATTAATTTTGTTATAAAAAAGAATATTTCAGATTAACATTTCAAATTGGGGGCCATTTCGAGCCTGGGGCACTGGGCAAAGTCGCGATTTGCCCGTGAGATAATAGGGCTCTGGTGCTAAATACGCCAATCTGACAAGAATTATGCATACAAATGTATAGAGAGCTGTTTTAGTGCCAACCATAAAGTGAAATGATTATCGTTTATACTAATGCGTAAATTATAAAAGTCACCAAAGAATAAAAGACTACATTCGTGGCAAATATCTAAGCCGTTTCTTTAAATTAAACATTAACGATTGAAAAACGAAAATATATTGTATTGGTATCAGTAAAAGATAGTATAAGTAATAGTTAGTAGATATGCTAGGGCAATATTGATCAAAGCACAATATACTGCATTAATAAATATTTCGTGAAACTAAGTGTTCTATTCCTTTTCAACAACCCTCTTACATCACAGCTAACTAAACATTAAGTAATTCTACGTCGCGTTAATATATCCCGCGGTAGTTTCAACAGAAAAGACTGTAACAGAACTTTTTTTTTCTTGGAGATTCTGTTTTGTCACAAGTAGTTATATGATCACATTTTGGGAAAATGTTCTCTTCTTCCCTTGCGAAGAGCGGGTACACAACTATATAAAATAAAACGGTTCTCCACATCATGTAGTATCTAAGGTGGTATAACTTAAATCTAAAAAAGAGTATGATGTAGAAATGAGATATTTTGAAAGTTAGGAATTTTCGCTGCAAACCGTCACGCTTTTCTTTTTCTGATCGCGAATGACACCGACATAGTTTTTATGTCATAATATTAACAATGGTCTCAGGTCAGTACTTATACTAACTTTACGAATAACTAATGAGTAACTTTACGCCAAGAGTCAAATCAATTTGCTTATTTTTAGATTCTAAATCACTGGAATCAATTCGAATTATAGATCTAAGAAAAGTTTCGTTCCCTACCGTGCGGAGAACGGGTACGCAGCTAGTGATATATAAATAAAGATTGATGAATTCGGGAACACAATGAATTCGGGGAACGGCGAAAGCAGGTCGAAGAGGTAGGATTTTCAGGGGTTCTTCTTTTTCGGAGTGCGCACGTCACTTCCTTTACTGAGCGTTACTTCCGTCAGAAAAAAAATCTGACTTACTCCCTAGTAGGGATGGACGCGAGACGCGAGAATTCTCGCATTGTCTCGCGAGACGAGACAGGCATTTTTTTGCGAGACGAGACGCGAGACGAGAAAGAAAATATTTTGCGGGACGAGACGCGAGACGAGTACTCTCAGTACTCTACAATACGCACAAACACGTAACATTTAAAATTAGAACAGACGAGAGATATACAAAACACACAAATGAGAGGATAAAGAAAGAGGCGAAAAAAAAAGAAAACAGAGAAGAGTTGAAAGAAAAATAATAAGTAAATAGGAAAGGCGGTACGGTATGTTCAAATCTGACCACTTTTAGACGGGGCCCGGGGCATTAAGTTTGGGGACCCCCTTACTATCCCCTTTTTTACGCACTAAGCCCCTTTACTGAGCCTCCCTTTTTTAAGCATTTTAACCCAGTTTTGACCACTGTTGTACTCGAAAATTGCATTTCAGTTAACTGTAGTTTTTGTACTTTAGTCAAATCGTATTTATCACCCCCAAAAAATATCTCTAACTTGATCTAGTGATAGACAATTAGGTAATACCTATATTATAGAGGAAATTCAGTTTTTTCCCACAATTACTATTTCAGTACATATGAATTTATAATTTAGATAATCGGGATATATATGGGCCCCCTTTTTCTTCAGGGGCACCGGACTACCGCCCCCCCCCTTGCCCTTGTGATAATCGGGTTTCGGGTATATCAGAGAGAGATTAGAAGTAGAGCAACTTGCATTCGCATTGATGCTTAGTCTGAGTAGGTTGAAATATGGTTGAATATCCTTGGTTGAAATATCCTTTTACCGATATTATCCTCAAACTTTCCCGCACGTTGCGACGTGCGTAGGGGGGGGGGCGCCCACCCTGGTAACAACTTTCTAGGGGCGGTTAAATCCCTATTGTTGGCCTATTTTAAAGAGATTAAAATGACATTTTTTATTCTTATATATTAATATCGGACGGAAAGAAATACAAGCAATTTTTTTAAAAACTATTTCTCTTTTCGTTTCTATTATCATGTTTTCCCTTCCTTCGGCTTGCAGAACTTTTATAATTTTTTTCCTCTCCATCATTTTATCTTGCAGTTGGGTTCCTATTCTAAAATTATCTTCGCCTGTTAGATGTCTTTTCATTTTTTTTAAAAATCCACACTGGATATACATTAGGGGGATTATGGTTTAATTTTTCTGTAAACAGGGCGACCATAACGACTGTAGTACTATCGCTAAAAATTATTGTGAAAAAGTACAAACGGATAGTCGTCAACAAATTAACTGTTCAGTAATTTAAAATATAAACAAAAAATAAGACGTCTATTAACCAACTGAGATACTATAATGAAATCTAAAAATGCACTCACGGTAATGTTATTGGAAATATTAGGCAAATAATTATAATTATCGGTAATATAATCTTTAATATAAAAATTACACATATGTTAGAGACTTGAAATTGACGTTAAAGTAAATAGTAGAGATTTAATAAAGACTAAAAGTGTTCTGTTTATAATTTTTAAAGGGTTATCTTGCAACCAACTGAACGATAAGTAATTCTAATTTGTGTTAATATATCCCGCAGTAATTTCAACAGAGGAGATTACTTAAAAAAAAAAAAATCTGTTTTGTCTCATGCAGATTTGATTTTAGTAAAATATTCGCTACTTCTCGTATGAAGAGCGGGTGCGCAGCTATTTTAAAACAAACGGTTGTCCATTTCATGTAGTGTCTGAGGTATTTAATGCTACAACTTGAACAGTATGATGTAGAACTACAGTATGATGTAGAAATAACACATTTTGAAAGTCTGGAGTTCTCTGCAAACCGCTAAGCTTTTCACTTTTCTGATCGCGAATGACACTGACGTAGTTTTTTGAGTCATTATATTGCAATGATGCCAGGTTAATACTCATGACGTAAACTTTACATCAAGAGTCAAATTATTTTGCTTTTATTTTAGATTCCACATCACTGGAATTAATTGAAATTACTCATGTTAGGAAAATTTTCGTTTACTACAGTGCGAAGAACGGGCACGCAGCTAGTAAATAAAAATAAATACTATATTTTCGGTGTGACATTATATATACGGATTAAATCTCAATTTCTTTTACTTCAAATGCCGATATATGCTGATATAGTTATTAATATATCTACTAATGTGGCTATATGTAAGTAATTGTTATTATTAATATTAATTTTCAATAAAATCCCAATAATAAGTTAGTATAAAATGGTAACGAAATCGCAGTCCTTAATTTTGCGAGACTCGCGAGACGTCTCGCGTCTCGCGCGAGACGAGACAGCAATTTCTTTGCGAGACGCGAGACGAGACAGAGGTTTACCACTGTGAGACGAGACGAGACAGCCCCGATTCTCGTCTCGCACGTCTCGAGTCCATCCCTACTCCCTAGTCGCCACTAAAGAAGTTTTACTTTAAAAAAAAAAAAAAACTTTTGCTCTCCATATTTTTTCGTCTGTGTCTCCGTCCAAATTAGGAATCCCCGGTAAAGCAAGGACTCTGAATACAAGCTCTGAAATAACTAAGACTTGAATCTGCTACACGATGTTTGTCAACTTCCAATATACTTTGAATGTAAGTAAATATATTACTTACATTCTACACTACTGCCAAAAGTTGCAGGTTTCAGAAATCTAACCCTTTTCAAGATTAAGCCTCCTCTCCATAGTCAAAATTAAAAAAATTAATATAATTGATATTTTTTTAATGTCATCATGTTAAATTAATTACTTAAGACAAGTTAGCATTAGTTAAGGTACAAAAAATAATTATTTAATTTATTGAAAAACAGCATAAAAAATATATAGGTTATTATAGAAATCGTAATCCATTTTGGCTCGCTGGAATAAAATGATAAAGAATTAATTTCAAGTTATTCTGCAAAAAGTGGATAATAAATAAATGCAATTGAACTAAGATCATTTATTATGTTGCTGAGCAGCCTTGACTTTGATCACTACAACCACTCTTTTTAGATATGGATATCCACAATGTTTTACAATACTTCCTTCGGTGTTTCAGGGTGCCAACTTAAATTATTGATTCCTGAAGCTCTCATTTTGTTTTTTTTAGCGATTTTCACGTGCATTCTTCGCAATTATACTACAGGAATTATCAAAAATATTTAAATCTGGCAAATTTCCTGTCCATTTTTTTTTTTTTTTTTTTTTTTTTTTTGGGCTGATTGTTGAAACGATAGTTAGATTTCTCAAACTAGCAATACTTTTGGCCAGTAGTGTATATTAGTCATCATTCATTTTCTTGTGTTCAGTCAAATCTCGTTACACTGTCATTTTAATAGTTTTCCGTGTGACTCAACACATTAAATTCTATGCTCCAATAATGTCAGTTTCTTTGATAAACTGAATCTATACGGTGGTGCACACGTAACTTGTCGACGTTTGTTATTCATAGGGTGGTGGTTGATTTTTTTCAGTGTTGTAAGTTTACCTTACTCAACCACATATATGAGGTGTTCAAATTCCATCATCTGCTCGAACAGCTTCACCAGTAACCTAGTTGTTCTGTATGACTGGTTGGCCTCTCTCGACCTTCCCAAGGTCCTAACGAAAGTGCATTGGCTTCAGTCCACTCAACTTTAGATTCGAATATGCATTTCTGCCTCAATGTCTTTCGTCTTAGTTGTAACTGTGGCTAGAATTTAAATTCCGGATAATTAACAACAAAGCGTATAAAATAACTGTGTCATGATAAATCAAACTAAACTATGCTTCTGCCTAAATCTACTAGTATTTTCAATGTAACCTCTGATCCTCTCATACCCGCAAAGTTTCAAGCAACTGTGCTCTGGAAAATAGATTTATAGTTTATTGTAAAAGATAGTACATTCTTTCGTGAATTTTGTTAAACATTATGTGTCAAGATTTCGAAATTCAAAACTCAGCCAGATGCATATTCTAAAACTATCATACTTGACTTTTCTGAGACTTCAATTATGTATAAGATTTTTATTTTTTTATTTTATTTATTTATTTATTTATTTTGTCTTGAAATTTTTTACGAAGACGTATCTTTCACTCGAAGACGTACTTTTGCCTTAACTGTATTTAGTTTCATTTCGTTATTGTAAATATAAGTTACCAAATTAATCAAAAATACATTTTTCACACGATTTTTTTGCTTTCAGATCCATGCCGTACGTTTGTTGGGGACTGGTTTTTGCAGGCTTGGGTTTAGCATGCAAATGTATTTGTGTTTTGGACGCTGCAGAAAAAGATTTGAGGTAATGAAATTTAATTTTTTAAATGTAAAGATAGTTGAAAACTACTATAGGCAAAATAAAATAGAAATTCTGTCAGACACACCAACTCTGATTTTCTTGAATAATTTACTCAAACTAAACTAAACGAAAATTTTTTTTTTCATATATAATCACGGTATGAAATCAGTTTTTTGAAATCTTTCATAACTAGAGATTGATAGCTAAAACTTTTTTCTTTGGTTAGTGTGAGGTGAATCCAAATGCATTACAAAGTTTCCCATAAATTTGTGTGCAAAAAGTCCACAGTCAAAAATTCTAGGCTTGCACCTTATTCTTCAAGTGTGACGATCAAAGTCGGTAGGAGCTAAATCAGGATTCTAAATTAAATAACTCAACTGTCATTACCGCAATTTAAAAATGTCGGCTAGATAACTTCTGTGTTGCACTCCTCACAAACTGTGCCGGCCTGTACTTTCAGGGATTATACTATCTTCTATAAGCATGCATCTTCGAATCTACGAGAAGGAAAAAGAAATACCTTTTCTTGAAGAAAAATAAGCAGATATGGGCTCATCATATTTGTATTTCCCTAGCAAAATGTATCGCAAAAGAAGGCTTGTTAACTTGTTGTTGCTGTTAAGGCAAAGCACACTAGGGCTAAATGCCAAAGGGAGGAATTCTTTGTACGGGGAGCTTTTTAAGAGGTTCTAATGTGTAACATCTGGGGGAAAACCGAAACTGCCCAAAATAGTCCAGGCAAATTAGACCAAAAAGTAGCAAATGGGGGAAAAAATTTATATATTTTTGAAACTTGGGGAAAACACTAATTGGGTATGTAATTGTACGAAACAGAAAAGTTCCCCCCTCTAGGTGTGCCGCGTCCCCCCCCAAAAAGGTCACTTTTTTAGATTTTCACTTCTATCTCAAAAACCGTTCGTCTTAGCAAAAAAATGTCAATTACAAAATGAAAGCTGATAAAATGCCCTACAAGACTGTAATTGGTTATTTTTTTCTATATGCAATAGCTTCCGAGATATGTTTTAGACAAGATCTCAAATTTTTGGAAAACGCTTCTTTTTATCCCGATTTTTAACCAATTTTGTCTTTTAACCCTTCAACCCTCAGTTTTACAGCAATTGTTTTCGTAACAAAGTTGTAGAGTATTCACTTACCTTTAAAATGAGTTATTACTTGTAACTTTATCTTTAAATGATCAAAAGTTATTGCAATTTGAAATTTTCAATAAATTTAGCAAATTTGAATGAAAACTACATTGCGCGTCAAAGTATAGCAAAATCTAGGAAAAAAATTATAAAGTTTTGAAACTTTGGGAAAACATTGGTTGGGGATGTAGTTGTATGAAACATAAAAGTTCCCCCCTGTCGGGGGGGCACGTCCCCCCTTTAGCCCCCCCCCCAAAACAAGGTCCTTTTTGGGATTTTCACTTTTATCTCAAAAACCGCACGTCTTAGTAAAAAATTGTCAATTACAAAATGGAAGCTGATAAAATTTCCTACGAGATTGTAATCGGTTATTTTTTTCTACATGCCATAGCTTTCGAGATATGTTTTAGACAAAATCGCAAATTTTTGGAAAACGCTTCTTTTTATCCTGATTTTTAATCAATTTTGTCTTATAGCTCTTCAAACCTCAGTTTTATAGGAATTGTTTTCAGGACAAAGTTGTAGAGTATTCAATTTACTTTAAAGTGAGTTATTATTTGTAAGTTTATCTATAAATGATCAAAAATTATTGCAATTTGAAATTTTCAATAAATTTAGCAAATTCGAATGAAAACTACATTGCGCGTCAAAGTACGACAAAATCTAGGAAAAAAACTATACAAATTTGAAAGTTGAGGAAAAAATTGATTGGGGATGTAATTGTATGAAACAGAAAAGTTCCCACCTCTCGGGGTGCTGCTTCCCTCCTTTAGCTCCCCCCCCCAAAAAAAGGACCTTTTTTGGATTTTCCCATTTATCTCAAAAGTCGTGCATGTTAGCAAAAAAATGTCAAATACAAAATGAAATCTGATGAAATTTCCTACAAGATGGCCTTTTTTTCTAGATGAAAAAGCTTTCAAGATATACGTCTTAGAAAAAATCGCAAATTTTTGGAAAACTCTTCTTTTTATCACTATTTCCCACTAACTTTGCCTTATAGCTCTTCAACCATCAGTTTGACAGGAATGGGTTTGAAGCACAGTTTTAAAGTATTCAATTACCTTTAAATTTAATTTTTATATGTAATTGTATTTTTAAATGATAAAAAGTTACAGCAATTTGAAATTTTCAATACATTTTAGGGAATTCGAATGAAAAATGGATTGTGCGTCAGAATGCAAGAAAAAACCTAGGAAAAAGCTCATAAACGTTTGAAACTTGGGGAAAACACTTTTTGGGTATGTAGTTGCATGAAACAGTCTCTAGGGGTGCCGCGTCCCCCTCCCCTCCAAAGTTCCCTTTTTAGATTGTCATTTTTATCTCAAAATTGGTGCTTCTTAGCAAAAGAATGCCAATTACAAAAATGAAAGCTGATAAAATTTCCTAGAAGATTATAATTTTTATTTTTTTATGTATCCAATTATTTATTATTCGATATCTTTATTATTAGTATTTTTTTTTCTATATCGAATATTTTTTTCTATGTCGAATTGCTTCGAGATATGTTTTAGAAAACCTCGCAAATTTAGGGAAAACGCTTTTTTTCATCCCATATTTCGACTAACTTTCCTTCTAGCTGCTGATTCTTAATTCAGAGAATCGAACAGTCGAATTATCAAAATTTGTAATCTCCTTTTTTCAAGAAATTCCCCTCTCTTCTGTTACATTTTCCTTATCTTTAAATCATTTTCCGAAAGTCTGGGAAAATTCAAAAGACGGCCAAGTGAAATGAGCGGGGATAACAAAGAACAATTTGGATGATAAAATGACGTAATTACGTCATTTTATCATCCATCAATATTCTGTGTCTTATCCACTCTGCTACTGGTCAGCCGAAAGAGGGCTTAAATAATAAAAATGTAGCTAGGTGGTAATATTAAACAAAAATTTAAAGAAAATGTTAAAATCTCTCAAAGAATAAACAAAAGTCAGGCAGATCGGTTTCGACGAGGTATAACTTACAATCGTTAGTGCAAAAGAGAGGCATATTTATCGAATGACATACGTACCATATGACTGTGCCAGGTACAGTAGTAACCAAACTCCAGTAACCGTACAAACCCTTCATACAAAGCTGTTTAACATAGATATTGTTTAATTAATAAGAAAGAGTCGACCACCTGGTTTCAGCCATAATGACAATGACATCTGTAACTGTGTCGGAATATATCGTGAATTTTACCTGCTGGCGGCTTTTTAACATTTTAAATAATTAATCTGGCATTTAATTGCACACACATTATTCATTTAGGCATAAGGAAATATACCAGGAAGTTAGGTGAGTTTTATTTTCCCTTCTCATTATCTTTATTTTATGTATATAATTTTTAGAAAATGTTTTTTTAATTTTTAGATATCAAAGAAACCATACGGATATTCAACAAAAGCTAATTGTGCCTACTATCTTTTTGCTGGGAGCTTCTTTCGGGTAATAATTTATTTATTTATTATCTCACATAATTGATACATATGAATAGTGGGGAGACATTTACAGATAAGTAAAATGAAAGAAAAAATTCTCTAAAAAGTATAAGATATTCAAAGAGCACACTTTTATGTAAACCGATACTTTACCAACCAGGCTACCACGACTAGTCTAGCAGTTGTATATAGGAGAAAATAACAAACTCTAAAAGAAAGACTCGTCTCAGCTTTTTTTCACATTAAATAATAATTTAACAACAGCCAAAAAAAAAAAAAAAAATCCCCTCTCTTTTAAGTCGAGTCTTGTAACCGCAACTGCAAAATGCCGTAAATAGATAATTTCAATAACGAACTCACAATAAAACGTGTAAAATCCATCATTGTTATTAAATATTTAGAGAAATGCAATACTAAATGCACTGGATATCCATTAAAATTACATTTAATTGACGAGATTTTTTAAAAAAATGTTTTTTCCTGTTTCATAAATTGTTTTATCTGATGAAACCAAATTATGATTTGTTTTATTTTAGATATTTTACTGGATGTCTCACATCAGCTTTCACAGACTATTACATTGGGTACAAAAAAGGGACGATACCCTTTTTTGCTCTGGAAGTTTGCACAGTAAGTAAAAACTAAAATCATGTGATTTACTTTTATTCTCTCTGCGAATGGAAGTTAGGGATAGACATACACGCATTAAAACTATTCATTCAAGAAATTAGAAGAAAATGTTCGATATCACTACACTTAGTTGAATGAATTATAAGTACATTAATTCAGTGAAGTTTATAAAATTTTTATTTATCAACAGGAAATAAAATTTGTTTAAGGTATGGGTTAAAAGACTGTAAATTAAATTATAATAGAGCATATAAATCCCTAAAAAGGTATTTACTCTGTAGACTAAAAATAGATTCTAAATTAAAGTATATCGACATATCGACTTTTTTTAGTTTTAACTTCGCCTATCAGATAAATGTATTACCTACTAAATTTCAGATTAACAGTTACAACCTTTCGTAAAGGCTAAGTGAAATTATATGTATAAACGTGTAAGTATAATGTGTATATAATATATAAACGAATAGTCAAAATAGTTTGGGCTTCGTTAAAGTACTTTGGATTTTGTTCGCTTAAAAACAGGGTATTCTTACTGCTTCATTTGCTTTTCTTCATAAACGAATTTCCGCGCCCTTTTTCTTGGAGTTATGTTTTTCGAGTCTTGAAACTCGCTTATGCTATGTCCGAGCCTCATCTCGGACGTCATCATATAAACTGTATATGATTGACTAAGACACAAGAGAGAGACAGAGCTATTTCTGTGTAAACCACGTGGTTTCATAGGTTTAAATACGACAGCACATCGAAATAGGGAACTTCCTTCCATTAACCCTTTAACGCGCAGTGATCCCGCTCTGGGAACACCAAACTCTGACGTTTTGAATGTTGCCAGTCACGGAGAATAGATTTGATTTCTATAAAAATAGTTGCGTGTGACATAGCTCCACGAGAATCCTTTACTTTTTAGAACGTCCTTTTCCCGTAAAAAAATGGTCACGATTATTTTGAACAGCAGTGACATCTGCTGAAAAATGGAAGAATACGAGAACAGCTGGATAGATTGCCCAATGCTGAAAAAAGGGCAGTCGTTGCCATCGCTCGACTTAACTACCAGCAAGATGGCGGACGATCGAAACGTTTATCGCGTGCCATAGATCTAGAGACCTTTTTTTTTTTACGACAGCTGGCTGTGCGGCCAGCTGTCGTCAAAAAAGGGTCTCTAGATCTATGGCACGCGATAAACGTTTCGATCGTCCGCCATCTTGCTGGTAGTTAAGTCGAGCGATGGCAACGGCTGCCCTTTTTTCAGCATTGGGAAAGGGTTGCGCCTCAAAGGGTTAACACTGCTTAGGAAACCTATGCAGTCGAACCCGTCTTCCCTCCCCTCTTCTCTTTTCGCCTACCTTGTAATTTGCTATCAAACTTGTTTAGATATTTAATAAATCATAAAACCTCCCTTAGTTTGAATCTTCAACTAATTTTATCGCTTTATGCATAGACAGAACTATGTAGAAAGATAGGGATATAAATAGATTGAGTCAAATTATCGCTATCTTACTGGCACTCTGATTGTCAGCTGTTGCCACATGCAAGGTTTTCCTTTAAAATATGAAGTACAGTTTGTTTAACAGAGATTATCGTCACACAGCTAGTGTATCATCGCTGATAATTTTACAATAAAATTATTAGATATGCAAGATTTTTATACAGATTTTTTTTTTTTTCCGACGAACTGTTTGAATGAAAGAAGACTCAATTTGTCTTTTTCTATCGAAAGTAATACATTTCGAGGATCAATATTGACACATAATCACAGGGTTAGTAGTGAATATCACTTTGACACACGATTTTCATCCATCGGTGCAAGTGGATTAGGTAATAGCTCGTGAGAAAACTGAAGGTGTAATACTTATACGTATTTTTTCGGTGGAAAATGCAATTCAAACATTATTTTGTTTGTCCATTTTCTTCTCCTCAAGTAATAATTTTAACAAATGTTAAATGAATTAATAATATCCCTCCCTCCATTTAGCATTTAACAGTTTAGAGTGTACACGCGTACACATGCGCACATTTTTAATTATACGTGCAAGGATGTGATGCATATTAGGACTTTTTCATTCACATAAAACAGTTTTACTATTTACGATAATTTGTTTTTTTTTTATTTAAATTATACACTTCCTCCATGTTTAGAAAGATTTGCTATTCTAGAAGCATATTCCTCTATTTATTCATGAATCGTCAAAAAAGTTTTACTACATCGATGTGAGTATAAAAGATTATACATTATGTTCTAACTGAATATTTCAATTTCTAGTTTGCAGGGGCTGTACTTTTTAATATGAAACTGAATTACTTACATGATAAACGCAAAGAAGCAACTGAAGAAAGTCAACCTCTTCTAAGATCTTGAAAAAATATTATTTTAGTAAAAAAAGGCCGTTTTGCGATTTTATTTACGTTTATGAACTGTATATAATGCTCAGTTTTATTGTACTTAATAAATATTTTTATACATTTCGTACAAGTTATTTACCTGAGTACACATGAAAGATAAATTTATCTTACGAAGAAATAAAAGCCTGGAAATCGCTATCAGCATAAAACTAAAAAAGTGCAAAAGAATAAAAATTTGTTCCACTATTAAACACATCTACTTAAAAGCAATATTTTCTATAACTATAATCATTTTTTAATTATCTTTCTTTGACGTTCAACCTCTAATTGTTTTAAAACATTTGAAATCGGACACACACCAACAATGATTCATATTAACAAAATTTAAAACACGAACTCTAGATGTCATTGAACTCTTTTAAAAAACAATAGTGACACACTATTTCTGAAAACTTGATTGAACTCTTTTAAAAAATAATAGCTACACATTGTTTCTGAAAAGTTGATTGAACTCTTTTTTTAAAAAAGTAATAGCGGCACACTGTTTCTGAAAAGTTGAATTATCCATTTCCTCATACTACGTATTTAAGTGGTTTGAAATTATCAGTTTTGAAGCCGATATCTGCATATCGAAAACTAAATTGCGTCTCCAGATTGAAGCATAGGGAAAAATTATTTCATTTGTATAGCATCCACATAAAATGATTTTTATGAAGTTTTCTTACTTCTCGATGTTTACTATCCATTAAATATGCATTTTCTGATATTTGGCCTTTTTTTAAAAAATGTTTTAAATATTCAGTCTAAATTTGAAAAAAATCAAATAATATTAAAAATATTTATTAACATTATGAAAATGTTATTGTGTAGAGAAAAAAAAATAACATCAATAATCGTTAGTATTATGGGGAAAATTTTTCCCGTTATAGCTTCTTTTCGATGGACAGATATCCCTCTTTAAGTCTACTAAATTTAACGGTACTTATAACTAAATATTTTAATTTCCAGGCTGCAGGAGCCGTGATTTTTGCTATGAATAGGAATTATGTATCTAAAAAACGCAGAGAAGCTACTGGAGAAAGTCAGCCTATTCTGAATCCTTGAAAAAGAAAGTTGTTTTAAAAGCTTGTTCGATAGTTTCACTTCTGGAGAACTGTACATAATGCAAAGTTTTACTGTATTTAATAAACATTTTTATACATTTCGTGCAATTTATTTATGTGTGAATATATATAGTGTATTTTACACACACATATATAATGACTAAAACGTATCATCATACCTCCATGGAACAGCAATACAATGAGTCAGTCACATGTGTGAAAAAAGAATGACAAGAAACAAATGAAAATTTGAGGTTTAAAATAAGGTAAAATTTTATTGATTTTATTAAAGGCAAAGGTGAGAGAGATTTTTTAAAAATAAGTTTTATTACTATACACGTCTACTTAAGTAAACTCTTTTGCATGCATTATCAAGATTCTGAGATATATTTTTAGTTTTCTTCTAAGATTATAGCTTTGGCAGTTTAAACTAATGTTGTCGAAAATAAGCATAAATCTATACACTATTATTTTAGTTTTTAAAATAAATTTAGACAAAAGAAAGCTTCCCAAAGAACTAGAAATATTACTGGTTTGTTCGCCAAACATATAAATGTAATGCCATACATCAGGGGAGTAGCCGGGGGGGGGGGGTTAGGGGGTCACAACCCCCCCCCCCAATGAGGAATTTTTTGCCATACAAAATGTATATTCTTCACTCCCTTATCACACATATGAATGCATATATGAGTTGCAGTAGTCGTAACCCCCCCCCACATGAAAAATTTCTGGCTACGCCACTGTCATGCATATAAAATAACATACGATTTCAGACTTGCCTGTTACGTGCTTGGACACATTTAGAAATCTTAAAATATTTCTTTTTTAAATCATTAACGACATCCAGTTTATTCAAAAGTATCATCTGCATTATCGGAAACGAGAGAAAGCAGCTCAGATATCCACAATGACGTTTCACGTTTTCCTTTGAGATCCCTTTGCAATTTAAATTTTGGTCAAACCTAGAAAGCTGCTTCATCTTGAAAACTGTTTCAGAACTAGTCACCAAGAGGCCTTATAGGCCCACAATGCACGCGGTTCTTTTTAGATTCGAACCAGATTAAGTTGATCTATTGCACAAGTGCAAACTCATATCCAGATATAAGGTTTTAGGCCAAGAAAAGTATTTATTAGTGTCTATAAATAAAAATGAGGAGTACGGTTTTATCTTTTCAAGCAAGGTCAGACAGACCATCGTCAATTCCATAAACAGGAAATGGAGCGAGTAGGGATGGACGCGAGACGTGCGAGACGAGAATCGGGGCTGTCTCGTCTCGTCTCGCAGTGGTAAACCTCTGTCTCGTCTCGTCTCGCAAACACTGTGTCTCGTCTCGCGTCTCGCAAAGAAATTGTTGTCTCGTCTCGCAAAATTAAGGACTGCGATTCCGTTACCATTTTTTACTAACTTATTATTGGGATTTTATTGAAAATTAATATTAATAATAACAATTACTTACATATAGCCACATTAGTAGATATATTAATAACTATATCAGCATATATCGGCATTTGAAGTAAAAGAAATTGAGATTTAATCCGTATATATAATGTCACACCGAAAATATAGTATTTATTTTTATTTACTAGCTGCGTGCCCGTTCTTCGCACTGTAGTAAACGAAAATTTTCCTAACATGAGTAATTTCAATTAATTCCAGTGATGTGGAATCTAAAATAAAAGCAAAATAATTTGACTCTTGATGTAAAGTTTACGTCATGAGTATTAACCTGGCATCATTGCAATATAATGACTCAAAAAACTACGTCAGTGTCATTCGCGATCAGAAAAGTGAAAAGCTTAGCGGTTTGCAGAGAACTCCAGACTTTCAAAATGTGTTATTTCTACATCATACTGTAGTTCTACATCATACTGTTCAAGTTGTAGCATTAAATACCTCAGACACTACATGAAATGGACAACCGTTTGTTTTAAAATAGCTGCGCACCCGCTCTTCATACGAGAAGTAGCGAATATTTTACTAAAATCAAATCTGCATGAGACAAAACAGATTTTTTTTTTTTTAAGTAATCTCCTCTGTTGAAATTACTGCGGGATATATTAACACAAATTAGAATTACTTATCGTTCAGTTGGTTGCAAGATAACCCTTTAAAAATTATAAACAGAACACTTTTAGTCTTTATTAAATCTCTACTATTTACTTTAACGTCAATTTCAAGTCTCTAAAATATGTGTAATTTTTATATTAATGAAAACAAGATTATATTAACGATAATTATAATTATTTGCCTAATATTTCGAATAACATTACCGTGTGTGCATTTTTAGATTTCATTATAGTATCTCAGTTGGTTAATAGACGTCTTATTTTTTGTTTATATTTTAAATTACTGAACAGTTAATTTGTTGACGACTATCCGTTTGTACTTTTCCACAATAATTTTTAGCGATAGTACTACAGACGTTATGGTCACCCTGTTTACAGAAAAATTAAACCATAATCCCCCTAATGTATATCCAGTGTGGATTTTTAAAAAAAATGAAAAGACATCTAACAGGCGAAGATAATTTTAGAATAGGAACCCAACTGCAAGATAAAATGATGGAGAGGAAAAAAAATTATAAAAGTTCTGCAAGCCGAAGGAAGGGAAAACATGATAATAGAAACGAAAAGAGAAATAGTTTTTAAAAAAATTGCTTGTATTTCTTTCCGTCCGATATTAATATATAAGAATAAAAAATGTCATTTTAATCTCTTTAAAATAGGCCAACAATAGGGATTTAACCGCCCCTAGAAAGTTGTTACCAGGGTGGGCGCCCCCCCCCCCTACGCACGTCGCAACGTGCGGGAAAGTTTGAGGATAATATCGGTAAAAGGATATTTCAACCAAGGATATTCAACCATATTTCAACCTACTCAGACTAAGCATCAATGCGAATGCAAGTTGCTCTACTTCTAATCTCTCTCTGATATACCCGAAACCCGATTATCACAGGGGCAAGGGGGGGGGCGGTAGTCCGGTGCCCTGAAGAAAAAGGGGGCCCATATATATCCCGATTATCTAAATTATAAATTCATATGTACTGAAATAGTAATTGTGGGGGAAAAACTGAATTTCCTCTATAATATAGGTATTACCTAATTGTCTATCACTAGATCAAGTTAGAGATATTTTTGGGGGGGTGATAAATACGATTTGATTAAAATACAAAAACTACAGTTAACTGAAATGCAATTTTCGAGTACAACAGCGGTCAAAACTGGGTTAAAATGCTTAAAAAAGGGGGGGGCTCGGTAAAGAGGCTTAATGCGTAAAAAAGGGGATAGTAAGGGGGGCCCCAAACTTAATGCCCCGGGCCCCGTCTAAAAGTGGTCAGATTTGAACATACCGTACCGCCTTTCCTATTTACTTATTATTTTTCTTTCAACTCTTCTCTGTTTTCTTTTTTTTCCGCCTCTTTCTTTATCCTCTCCTTTGTGTGTTTTGTATATCTCTCGTCTGTTCTAATTTTAAATGTTACGTGTTTGTGCGTATTGTAGAGTGCTGATAGTATACCAGGACCGTAAACGAAGGAGACGCAAGTTAAACGGTAGAGGCTTCAGGCAAATTGTCGCTTTTCAGATCGTATTTATGCGAGACGGAAAAAATGCGAGAATTCTCGCGAGAAATCTCGCGCGAGACAAGACTCTGTCTCGTCTCGCGTCTCGTCCCGCAAAATATTTTCTTTCTCGTCTCGCGTCTCGTCTTGCAAAAAAATGCCTGTCTCGTCTCGCGTCTTGTCTCGCGAGACAATGCGAGAACGCGAGACAATGCGAGAATTCTCGCGTCTCGCGTCCATCCCTAGGAGCGAGTCCCTGGTTTCCACATAGGAAGTTTCGAATTTATTTTTGCAGCAAAATTTCTTTGTTCAATTCATCTATCGAAAAATATGATATTTAATAGTCTTAGATAAATAAGTAATAATTTTAAAATTATGTACCTGTAAAAAAATCGCAGGATACAGGAGAAAATTCTATACCTAAAATTATAAAATAGTGTAGCACAAATAAATTTATATAAAACACATAAAATGAGCGTTTTTCAAAAGGTGGTCCCATATTCGTCAATAGCAAAATATTTTCTTATTTACTTTTTCTACATTTGTGTAGGTAGGTAAATGTTTTCCTGCTAACATAGTTAAAAGTCCTTTTTATTTAAGGTATATCATCAAAATCTGAAAAAATTTGTAATTTCTTGTTTTTAAAATAAACCCGTGTAAATTTTGAAACGGGCCCAGCTATTAGAATAGCAAACAGTGTCGAAAACAGTTTAGCGTAAGTCAAGAAAATCAAAAATATGCAAGTACTTATCGGAAGAATAATTCTTATTCGTATAGGTAAGTACGATGTGCAAATGAACAACATTTGATAGGCTCGAGGAACAAAAAATATGGGGGGAGGGGGTTAATAAGGAAGGTTAAAGAGAATTCGACTAATGAAATTGCACTTACGGGACAAAAATAAAATTCAATTTTCTTAGAGGCTTATCAAACAACAAACTCCTTTTAAGTAATATAGCTCTTATTTTGTTCAGCTACTTCATTTACGTCATTTTATCATCCACAGTTCCTTCTTCCCACAGTGACTTCTCACAGTTTCATAAAGTATTAAAATACGGGGTGCCTGAAACCGATTTTCTCGGTAAATATGCTGACAGTCAGAAGCGGATTCAAGGAGTAGATAACCGTTAAATAAGTATTAATGTCTAATATTGTTACAAGTACATGTAAGTTATATGCAGGGTTATTGCTTGTGGTAACTGGACATATATCTGGAGTAATTGCCGATGGTAATGTTGTACAATATGGGCAATGCATTCTGCAGTAACGCCTTGCGCAACTGAAGCATTTTTGAGGTACAAAATGTGCATGTTATATCTGAATATATAAAATAGCGTTCTTGTCTGTCTGTCTTTTCTACATAGGTGCCTAGACCGTTCGTCGGATCTGGACCAAATTAGGCACACTGACAAACAGTGCAAAAGAAAGCTATTGCTGAAAAAAAAAAAAAATCAATCCGAGTTTTAGTTTTTTAGTTATGTTTTGTCCACCTTTCGGCCACTAAAAGAATTTTAAAAAATCGTGAAAGATAGTGCTCTTTTTGTGTATTTTTAATTTATACTCGGATGAAAATTCGTTTTGAAAATATCTTTTTAAAAAATGCTAACAATAATTTAGAGTGGATAATTTTCTCGCAATTAAAAAAAAAATTGAAAAAGGAAGAAAATTTTTATTTATCTTTAACTTTAGAAAAAATAACTTCT
Organism: Cheiracanthium punctorium; assembly: GCA_038373885.1. Classification (NCBI taxonomy): domain Eukaryota; kingdom Metazoa; phylum Arthropoda; class Arachnida; order Araneae; family Cheiracanthiidae; genus Cheiracanthium; species Cheiracanthium punctorium. The sequence continues at coordinate 247,681 of JAWZYV010007395.1, read as the reverse complement.
GAAATAACTTATGTAATTTCTCCCATTCAGTCATTCTTTTGCAATACTCCGCACACCTGGCTGAACGACTCCTCCCCCACTCCCCCCATGTCGCGCAATCGCAAACTGCGTGCGTAATAAACGCCAGGTAAACAGTGGAACTTGCAGATTTCTTATTATTATTTTATTTTGGGGATAAATTATTTGGGAGTTGGCAAATTTCTTAACGCTGGGAATTCAATTCAAGTTGGGATTTTGGAAACTCATTTTGCAATTCTTTTTTTTTTTTTTTTTCTTTTCTTTACTTTTTTTTTTTAATTTATGGAATAAAAATTGTGTTGATTTATTTAATCGTTAATTTTTAACCAGTGGAACTTGAAGATGTTTTAATATTTTATTTTTGAGGTAATAGGACCAGGCGATTTTTTTTCCCATTTTCTTTTCTTTTCTTTTTCTTTTTCTTTTTTTTTTCTTTTTTTTTTTTTTTAATTTCAGAGGTTGAGTTTTTTCGATGCGTCAAATTGAGCGCTTGAAGAACTGCCCACATATGCAAACTATTGTTTTTAAAATACATACTCACTTTATTCATTTGACTAGATTAGCGAATAATTTATTTTCGGCAAGTTATCCCTAGTACCTAATGCCCCCGGACTACGCAGCTAGTTACTTTCATAATTTTTAACTCAGACTTCTCGGCTCTATTTTCCGCTTTTGAAAGAGCATTAGTTTCTAGAATTCATTTTTTGCCTCGTCCAATTTAAGATAAATGTGATACATGAAATTTCTTCAAGTATGATTTTTTTTTTTTTTTTAATAATAACCTATTTGTAAAGGCTAGAGTTTTTGCTGAGTGTTTGAAATCTTTCCGGAAGATCATAAGAGCAAGCTTAGAAAATACTGAAAAAGAAAAAATGTCACTTTTTTTTTTCTTCCGGTATAAAAAACATTACATTTTGATCCTTTTGTATTTTCTGCCAAAGCACAAATTTCCTACGTAATGAGTTAAATGCTTGTTGTAACTGGTATAACTGTTGTAACTAAGGGCGTATTTTTAATTAGGTCGAATAGGCCGCGGCTTAGGTGAAACAGTTGTATACGCCATAATCACTACGTCCCACCTTAGCAACCAACTTTTTCAGGTCAAGCATTCGTTCATTTGAGAATAGTCATTGGCTGAAAACGTGGCTTCGTATTCCTAAATATCCAAGTTGACCTAAAAAAAAATTTCAGTGACGTCACGTGAAAATACTCTATGAAACCTGAATAGCATAGTCATGGATCATCGCATCATCGCAAATATATAAAACGACCAGTCAATTTTTCTATTGTTTTACTAAGAATAAATATTTATGCAAAGTGCTTAAAGGTGACAAAGAGACTTGTATTTTTTTTCTTTTTTTGTATGTATTAACTCTTTAACGCTCATTTTTATCTGTATGGAACCACCTAGTTTTATTTATTATTATTATTATTATTATTTTTTTTTTACAGTTGGTTGCAAAAATATACAAGCATTAGTTAATTTTCCTAACTCTGTTTCGTAATTAATAAATTTATTTTTCCTTTACTTCGTAATTAATAAATTTATTTTTCCTTTACAAGCACGGGGTGCTTGTGCTTATGGTTAATCTGAACTCCTATTTGAGCAGATATCACAGAAAAGGGTACGTGTGCTGAAGGGTTAAAAGGTTAATGTATTGGTTCTTCATAAAAAAGTATATCATGTAAAGTACTAAATCAACATCACCGAAAATCTAAGTAGATATTCGCAAAACTGAAATAGGAAATTTGGCTTACACTAATGTTTTTTTTTTTTTTTTTTTTTTCTTTTTTTTCCCAGTGGGTGCAAGCAAAAAGAAATGACAGGCATAGGTAAAGGAATTCGAACTAAGCCCCATACACTCCATTTATTTTCTCACAAAAAGAGCAGTTCGAAACAATCTTCAAGGTTGAGATGCAGCGTTATGTAAAGACACAAAATCATTATTTGTGAAACTGGCTTGAAATCATTAAATGTTTGTTGATGCAATGCATTGTACTCCAGCACCTTTGCTGAAATAGCCCAAACACACGTTATTGATAAAATTCAATACAATCTCTGTTAATTACTAACAGAGAATATAAATTTTATTGTACATCTATACAAAAAAGGATTCCAGTGTAAGCCGGATTTCCTGTTTTAGTTTTATGAATAACTAACAGCCGTATTCACCACGGTCGACACGCGAATTAATCCAAACACGAGTGTTAAAGTCATGGGTAAGATATCTTGCCAATGACTTGAACATCCGAATTGGGATTAATCCCCGTGTCAAGTGTCAAGTACTTGGTGAATAAGGCCGTAAATAGCTTTTAACAAAACACAAAACCCGAAAGAAATATTACAATTGCATACTACGAGGTTTACTTTTAACCCATTTGTGCCTGGATATTTTTGCGACTTTCTTCGATTTTTACTGATAACAGAACTAATAGATAAATTTCTGATGTCAAATTCTTGAACAAGGGATGATTTCTTTTAAAATCGTTATGCATAAAAATCGAAGTATCAACATCCTACTTGGTCATGTTAAACTATTTTGTAGAGTTGAGGCTCAATGCTCATGAATAAAGGCTAGGAAAAATAAATAACGTTTTCGACTAATAGCGAAAATGCCGTCCCAAAAAAGGGACGCTAGGCATAAATGGGTTAATAAATAACAGCACTTTATAAATGAAATCCATGCAGAAAATCAGGCTTACATTCGAATAAAAGAACTGGCAGTTTATACACTTAAAATATGCAAATAAACTCGACATTTCTGGGAGGGGGGGGAAATGATTCTATGATAATTTCATCCACACTCCCGCTCCTTCTTTTTCGAAATTTCGCCAGTTCGATTAATTAGAAAGATCTCATAGATGCAATTTTACGGAGCAAAGGAATTATGACATCAAAATTGCGTAGCTTTCCAAGTAACAAATCACAGCTCTTCATTTGAAGAAGGTAATTAAAATATGCATGATTCTTATGTTCTTATGCTACGATTTGTGGAATCGGAATGTTTTTGAACTGAAGTGAAGTAGATAATTTGTATCTGGGGGTATTTAAATTAATCAGCTATTCGATCTCGTGGAAGAAGTTCTTGAATTTAGGCAGGGTGTAAGAGCTGCAGCTAGCACCTTATGACAGTCGTGATGCTGCGCATTAGGTTCGGAAGGTAAGTGTTCTCTAGTTCGGGCTATTTCACAAATTGACAATGTTTGGTGTTTGACCATAATATAGAAACCATCGCGTTGACTTTAAAGTCTTTCATATACAATAAAGGTTCTAATAATACTGTTAATACAGTTCATCATTTGTAAGTCGAGAAATATATACTTCTCGGTAGAGGTAACTTGAATCGAACTTTTTTTTTTTAACGAAGATAATTTAACGAAATTCCGGCATCAAAATCTCAATTTTAAACTACCCATCGCTCGTAATAAGACTTAAAATCTTTCTGTTGGAAGCTTTGTCACTTTTCTGGGTTGACTAGCCTCTTCATAGCCATGCACATTTTAAACATTCTGTATCTTTCCATCTTCGTACAATTCCTGTCAATTTCATATTGGTTGGTATCTCTAAACAAATGCGCATGCATTCGTTACGAGTGGCGAACTATATGAAACGTAGCACCAGGTTACTTAATCACTCTATCCGAGATGCTATTGCTTAAGACTGTAGTATGCAGGCACCGCAGTCTTCCTACTTTTTTAAATTTCAATGTTTTACTTAACTAGCTCAATATTTTAATAGTTTAATAGGCGAAAGTTTAGCATCTAAAAGAACTTTAGTACATTATTTAGAGGTAGGACTTTTTAAGTAATGACTGCGATGCCTGGCAGTATAATCAAAGCCTTATTATCGCATGGACAAATCGGGACTTTGCCCAGGGCCCCCCATTTTAAAATGATGTTCTGAAATATTCCTTTTTATATCAAAATGTCATGGGGGGGGGGTCAATATCAATACCCGGGGTCCCTGTTGGTCATAATCAGGCCCGGAGTATGATAAAGTCGTGAAATGTGTACATAAATACAAATTAACCATGTTGTAAACTTACGAAATGTTTCAGAATATTCCTTCGGATGTTGTACGCCGCTCTAATAAACTAAAAATCTGGTTCGAAGCTCTCGTAGAAAAATTTCTTAAAATTGGTCTCTCAAATCTTTGTCACTTGGTCTCAAAGATTTGCTCCTCTTTAAAAATTTTGCTCTGTAATTCCATGTTTAAGAATTTTCTAATCTCATATTTCCAATCTTTTGGTTTATTTCATTATAATCAAAACTGATGACGAATCGTCCGTTTCTTCGGTCCCCGATTCAATTGGTTTAGTCTCGTGAAACTACCACCGTAAATTCAAATTTTGGAAGCTGTCTAATCTTATACCTAGGATCGGATTGGCGCAGTTGTAACTATCCAATTGACTAGACTTAACAGACGAAATATTTTGTTGATTAATCAAACTTTTGGTTCAACTTCAAAGAATCGGCAATTTTGTTAAATTAACAAATCTTCTCAAAGACCAGCAAAATAATTCGGTTGAAATGGCCATTTAAACTTTGAATCGATAAAATTTTGTTAAATTCGATAAAGCATTTTTCTCGGTGCACGATTTTCTAATGCTCCCGTCGCTGTATTAATTTACTTGAAATGGCATACTATTCCAGACAGTGCCAGATATGTCATCTGTTTTGAAATTGAGAGGTTGTCTACGAACCACTTTCTGTAATGAAAACATGGCGAGACGGCTAATTAACTGTTCTCGCAAGTAAACAATTCATACAATCGATACTACGATATCCCTTGTATCGTCAGCCAGTATTTTCGAAGTAAACTTCTTCTCGTACAAGTTGTACTCGTTCGTGAAATGGCGAGATGAATTGTAGATTCCTGAAGACTAAAAAAAAAATCTTGCGGTTTATCTGGATTATAATTATATTCAACTTGAAAACTTAAAATATTCCTACACGAGCTCTATAACTGAAACGAGTTTGACTCATAAGTTGTGAAGCAAAACTTTTATTTCAAACTTTTCAAAACTTACGGAACTTTTTTGAAAAAATGTAAACTTAACGAGAAAAATCTGTAGTGCGAGTGTAGCTTGTGAAGACGTATTACAAATTGGTCCTCAGCGCACCTGAGGGCCGACATGGCACAGTGGATAAGACACTAATCATAGTAGATTGCTGAAATTGGGAAGGTCTGGGGATTCGGGCCTACGACACTGCTGTCTAACGGTCTTGTTTAGATCAGTTTTCTCCAGATCTAACTTGAGTACGCGTTAGAACTACTTAAAAGGCCCTTCGTACAAGGCACCCTCCTAGGCAGGTAGCCCTCGTGTAGCATTACCGTAACTCTACTACAGCGATGGCCCACAAGGTTTGTTTTTAATTTGATAAATAGCAATGATATTGGTCTTTAAACAACCGATGAAGTTTCGGAGTCGATTCTAATCTTGATACGGTGATTGCACTTGTCGTGATTGTAGTGGTGATTGCAGTAAAAATTTCCTAACTTTCCACTGCACCATAAACCGCGACTATCCGACAGTCGGTTTCAAAGTTGCCAGTCTTTAACCCTTTGAGGCGCAACCCTTTCCCAATGCTGGAAAAAGGGCAGCCGTTGCCATCGCTCGACTTAACTACCAGCAAGATGGCGGGCACAGTCAGCTGTCGTCAAAAAGTCTAGATCTGTGGCACGGGATGAACTTTTCGATCGTCCGCCATCTTGCTGGTAGTTAAGTCGAGCAATGGCAACGGCTGCCCTTTTTCCAGCATTAGGCAATCTATCCAGCTGTTCTCGCGTTCTTGCACTTTTTCAGCAGATGTTACTGCTGTTAAAAATAATCGTGACAATTTTTTTACGGGAAATGACGTGCTAAAATGTAAAGGATTCTCGGCGAGCTATGTCGCCCGTAACTATTTTTATAGAAATCAAATCTATTCGTCGTGACTGGCAACAGTCAAAACGTCCGAGTTTGGTGTTCCCAGAGCGAGAACACTGCGCGTTAAAGGCTTAAGGCAGAGCCAACGAGCAACAAATTCGGATAAACTAGAGGCGCGAAAGGGATACATCGGTCCCCCTCCCCTCTTATGTCTTCAGGTAAACATGTAAAGCGGAGTAGAACTATTTTTAAAATGGTGAATCAGTCTAATTACGATTACCATAGTCAATGATAAAATTACAGCCTAATCATGAAAACTTGTAGAATATTACCAATGCATCTTATAAATTTCGATGGTTGTTGATGGGAGGGCGGTCAGGGAGGATAAATATTTCAGTTTAGTATAACCAACAAGGTAAGCGTCAACTTTAAAACGAGACATTTCAAATTCATTACCGTAATTCTACCTTTTACCTTTAAACGCAAAGCTAAAGGAGGCCTGCCATTCATGGTGTTTAATATTGGATGGTTGCCTTGAAAGCTCTGAATTAATGTAGGAGTTAACTTGGCTTTATAATGAATCCTTTTAAAGAAACAGAAAATAGATAGGCAGACTTCGACCAACATCCTGAACAACCCTGTACTATAATCTATCCCTAGAAACAATATTTCGTAAATCCAAAATGTCTTTTGGCTTTAGCAAACTGTCCACTTTTAAAGAACAAATCGAGGAGGGGAAATTTTTTCTTCTAGTCTAGCAAACATTCCGTCCATGGACCAAAAATAAGCAAAAATTTATATGCGCTGGGGCCATTGCACTCTCCCCCCGAATGCGTCAAACTAACCTCAAGCTAGATTTTTGATCTTTCGTTCCGTCGGAAATGGTTCTGGCTACGTGCTTTACTAAAACATGAACTCCCCGAATTGAATGCGCTTCTGATAAGCGCAGAACAAATTTGTTTCCACGAAGCTTAGGGAGGCTGAAATAGTACTGCGTCAGAGCTCGTCAGGAAAAGGACTCGAAGGGTTTCTCCGGGGCTTAAAATTAATGTCTAGTCTCTGCAGTAATAAATCGATACTTTCATATCTATGTGTATTTAAAAAGTGCAAGACGGCGTACGAGATCCTCTTGTACGAAGTCCGCAATTTAGAGAACGTCTTTTGGGAAAACTCGTGCAGGTAAACTTGACCAAAATTAATGTTAGGCTAGGACTTCTTAAATTTTAAACGCTAACCAAAACATAGCATTGCACAATATTTTAGTGAATTGGATTGGAAGCTCGTTGAGAGCAACCCTACTACCCCTAAGGTATGTGTAAAGGATGAATATTTAAAACTTCCCACCATAGCGTAGAGGCTTGTTTGATCTATGCTCACACTGCAAGGTTGTCAGACCAGTAATTTCTTTTAGTGAAACTAAGCAATACATAGCTCACTTTAACTAAATCTCGGTACTTAATTATGTTAATTTTTTCATAGGATATTCGATTGCCGACTTGCTGCATGTGCCTTTAAGAGGATGGACTGGCAGCTTTCGCCTTTCTGAAGTTGAGTACGATAAACCGCTTCTCTGCCTTTTGGCCAAGATCATTGTAGACGCATAAAATCTACCTTCTTCATGAGTCCGATATTGTACAGATGAAGACTAAGATATCGGTAGATATCAAACATGACCTTACTAAACCTACAGCTGAGAGAAAGCATGTTGAAACTCAAGACTTCGTTATTGATACGAGTAATTTACAATCGAAGTGTCTTTAAGATGCTTAGTCGAAACTCTCTCGGCAGCGATCAGCAGCAGTGTTCAGTTAATATGTGCAAAGCAGTGACCTATCCTCTAGGCAGGCTGCAAAGCGCGTTGAATTGTTACCATAAATGTGTTAACTCTGGAATGAATAAATTTAAAATGTGCATAGATCAACGGAAATAAATGGAACACTATGAATCCTCTAAAAACCTTGTTTAAAAAAAAAAAACTAGTGATACTGCATACGCCACAGCTGTAAAGCTACTGCAAACGATTAATCCGCAATGATTGAAAGAAATTGAGCTTAGAATAGCAAACTACAACGGAATTCTGGTAAAATCAGACTGTCGACTGAAACTTCAGCCACAGAGAAGTGACAAATTTTTGAAATCCTCTCTAATTTTATGAAAGTGCTGTCAACGCTTAATCGGCGACACAAAAGCATTAGTTTTGAATAGTCTCAAGCCTACACTAGGGGCATCGGCCTACAGATTGGTGCCTTCGACGGAGGACTTGAGTTTTCTAACGCATGTTCACGTTACATCTGGAGAACCTTGAAGAGCTTGAAGGCCCGACAAGTACGTATTTCTTGTGCAGTTGTGTATAATGCCTGAAATGGCCACAAGAGATGGTTTGAAGCCACTCGCAGCTTCCACCGCACCATCATTGATTCGCTGAAATGTTAAATAGGACTAGATTGTAGCGGGAACCTACAGCAAGCCTTTAAAAAGCCATAGGTCAAGCCTATATGGGCAAGTGTGCCCAGGGCATGTGCACAAATTGACAGTGCGATAATCTGGCCTGGTAAACTATGAAAGAAGCCAGCAATCAACAGCTGCGGTAGAAATTTTATTCTGGATAAACAAAACTTGTGCCCTTATGAAGCAAAATTAACGTATCAAATGGGTATGATACGGTTTCCCTTACAGTTTTAATTGATAAATTTACTCTTCAGGGTTCTTGAAATGACGCTAGAGAGGGTAATTTTTTAGCATCGGAGGAGGAGATATGTCTCGTGAGCATGTGGCATCCATGACAACAATTATTCAAAGCTAACGAGTGTATTATTGATTTCTCAAGTATGCATTGCAAATATCAAGAACATTGGCTATGTCACCATTGGTACACTATAAGGACGCAAAGTATTGGTCGTTTTTGTTATGGGTCACCTAAGTGTGTGTGGGGGGGGGGGGGGGCACGTTAATCTAGAGAAGCGAAGTGTTAACACATTCCAGAAAACTGTACCTGGACTGACGGCCCATGAAGCGTCTCCAACACAGACATGGAAGCCGTGACGGATTTTACGTGCACAACTCTTTAGAGGTACAGGCTCTAGCAGCAGTTCGGAGTAAATGTCGCCCTTATTATAGCTGACAAAGATGGACACAGCTTGACTTTACTGATGAGAAGACTGGGCCACGGCAGGCCTCAAAAATTAAATCGGCAAATATGTCTCATGACTTATTTACAGCAGGAAATATTGTTCATTTAACGCATGTCTTCAAATGCCGTGGACATTTGAAAGAATCTTATGCAAGTATGTTACTTATGTATATAAATGCTTCAAAGCTTTTGTAATTTGTAGCATTAAAGCATTTATTCAGAATGTGGATGTATCAATCTTGAATTGTTATCTTAAACGTGTTAACCAAGGAAATAAATTTACTGAAAGGTATTTCCAGTGGTGGATTCATGGGAGAGTTTGAAATTGATTTCGAATACATTTACCTTAAAGATTAGTTTGCATGTCAAACTAATCTTTAAGAACAGTCAAAACTTCGCTATCTACTTCATGCCATAAATTTAAATGAGTGTCTGAAACATCACATACTAAAAATAAGAAATTTTTAAGGCTTACCTTACCAAATTTTAAGGTAGAAATGTTTTCTCCTATAATCCCCTGTAAATTTTACTATCTACTAGTTTTTTTTTAAACCTAGCTCAAACTTTATCTCAAATGTCACAGTATCACTAGTTTTTGCGCACACACTCAAGGAATTGGTTTGTAGTTAAGCAGTTCCTATATCTACGTACGTATGACTTGAATTTGAATCGTATGAAAGCTTTTTGAGTACCTTAAAAACAAATTCCTTGACGAAGTTGCATTAGACTAAGTATATACTGCATATAACGAGGTTGTCTACATGGAGACCACGATCAAAATGCTGATAAAAGGGCAGCCGTTGCCATCGCTCGACTTAACTACCAGCAAGATGGCGGACGATCGAAACCTTCATCGCGTGCCACAGATCTAGAGACCCTTTTTTTTAACAGCTGGCTGTGCGGCACAGACAGCGGTCGTCAAAAAAGGGTATCTAAATCTGTGGCACACGATGAATGTTTCGATCGTCCGCCATCTTGCTGGTAGTTAAGTCGAGCGATGGCAACGGCTGCCCTTTTTTCAGCATTGGGCAATCTATCAACTGTTCTCGCATTCTTCAGTTTTTCAGCGGATGCGAGTGCTGTTAAAAAATCGTCCGTTTCATTTACGGGAAATGACGTGCTAAAAAGTAAACGATTCTCGTTGAGCTATGTCACTCGCAACTATTTTTTATAGAAATCTAATCTATTTTCGTGACTGGCAACAGTCAAAACGTCAGTTTGGTGTTCCCAGATCGGGAACACTGCGCGTTAAAGGGTTAAGCAAGTCTGCAACCTTTCAGTTATTGAATCACTTGGCAGTATTTTACAGTACAACGCATAACACTTTCTATTACATCCATGTCTAGAACAGTCTCTTCTCGGAGAAGGATCGAATGACCTATAGAGCATATAATCGCTAGTCAAAATGCTGTCATTGCTGTTGCAAAAAAATAGCCAAATATTTCTTATTGCCAGCAAATGCTTAAATGTAGTAGCCAAATTTACGATGCTGTCGAAGCTATTTATACTAGCTACAGCAATAATTTAGAATTAATCTAGGACTTGAATATTTACCTTTTCAAATCACTTGCAGTGAAACGGAATTGAAATTTAGGCGTTTTAATTTAACTATCACCGTAAAGTGCGTGCATTCCCCAAGGCCTTGCATTCTGTCAGAGGGCTCGCGGTCATCTCATCGTCTACAGGTGGTTTGACTGCAGAGCATCCTTGTCTGCAACGGATACAAGAAGCTTGGTAAAATGTTAGGCAAGTTTCGGACATTACATTCTGATATTCCCTTGTTGGGAACCACTGATCAGTGGTATGAATCTCTACGAATGATGTGAACAGTTAACCATTGAGTTAAATGCTACTAGTCAGGGGCGTAGCCAACGGGGGGTTAGGGGGGTCATAACCGCCCTCATGAGGAAATATTTGCCATACAAAATGTATGTTCTTCACTCCCTTATCACACACATGTATGCATATATGAGAGTTGCAGTAGTCGTAACCCCCCCCCCCATGAAAAATTTCTGGCTACGCCCCTGCTACCAGTTAATTTGAAACTTGCTATCTCGCCCTATCCTTAGTTTTAGAATTTCTCCCATCGGTAGCTAAATTGGCCAATAGCTATCGGTATGTTCTTGCGTTTTTCTGGTTTTGAGGCTATGGAAGACTACATTAACTTAATTCTAAATGTCACGTCAAATTGACGTAATCTTTCATCGATAGTCTAGTTGCGCATTACGTGGAAATAGCTACGTCATTCTGACGTACAAATCTTCTCGTGATACACAATCGGTACACCGATCCTTGTCTTGATCGAAACAAAACTGTTTAATACAATGTTGCGCGCTTACCAAAGTTTCCTTGAAGTTCAAAAATCGAGTCTGCTCTCACTCAACTTATTAAAACTTTCCCCCCGAAAGCTGGGTAAGCTCCAAAGTTTATGGCAGTTATTTACTTTTGTCGCAACTAAATAATTCGGCGTCATTGTAATCTTGGACATTACTATCTTGTGGTTTGTTTGATACTAGTTTTCGAGATTACTTAAAAATAATCCTCCCTCCTACCTACTTGACAAATCAAGTTTGCCTATCAGAGGGGGAAATAGATCAAAATTAAAGCCTGTAGGTAGTTGGTCTGCCCGAAAATTAGTTGGATATTCGATCATAAAACGATTGCGGATGGCAGGGATTATATCCGATTTAAATGAGTGCGAGTTCTCGCTTTTCAGACTTTGAAAAAACTAGTAGTTTTTTAATAGCTATAAATCTTGGTTAAGGTAAGGATTATCAAAATATACACAAGCCAATTTAGTTTTAAGTCTTCAGTTATCGGCAAACTTGGTTACCTCTGCATATGCATGTTATCACTGGTAAAAGAAAGCGTATTGCATTTAAACATACAATCCATTTAACGTTTTTAAGAAAACTACTTATTGTTATGTTGTTAAAACTCTCGCTTCTACTTGTTAAAGTAAACGGAATGTACGATCAACAGTAATAATTGAAAATAATTACTAAAAATTAATGTATGGAATATTTTCTTTGGCTTCTCGTTAGTTTAGATTTTTGTATCCTATCACTTGTTGGACTTGGTGTATTATATATAGCTAATGTACACATCTTGAAATTCTTTGTTTGAGAGTGAAGTTTATTGCTTTAACGTGAAATTTATCCTTGTTTGTATATAATGCCTATTCAAATAAACTCGATTTGCAAAATATTCATTAGTATTTCATAATGCATCGGGAAATACGATTTTTGTTTGCAAAATCACCTACATATTGAAATGGGCATAAACAAACTAAATCGCAAGACTACTTTTTTTTTCTGAAAACTTTGGTTTTCATTCGATATGAATTCAAGCGTAATGTTATTTTTCAGAACTATTAAAAAAAAAAAAAAAAAAAAATCTTTTATCCTCTTGCATAACGTCTCAAAAACCATGCAAGTACTTTCGCAATCTTTTATTCATTCAACTTAAATTTCTTTCTGTGTTATGAATTTGCGGGATCAGCTTATCTAGACTGTTAAAATTAATTTGCATTAGATAGTAAAAGAATCTGCTTTATGGTTTATAAAAATGTTAATATGCTTTTATTGACTTACAACTACATTGAGTAACAAATTGACTGGCGTGTTTTGAAAATCTAAGTTAACAGAACATTTGGGATAATAACAAACAATACAATATTATATACAATAACATTTAATTTGAATCGACCCAGTTTTTAAACAGTAAACACTTAAAATCTATGGCCACGCAATGAAATGAAGACCGAAGATTAGATGTTTAGAGTTGTAAACTGACAAATTCATTTTTCCTTTAAAGAGCTTAATTTTATACTGTAAATTACTAGTTCGACCCTTAAATTTAATTTACAACTTTTATGGTGATTGAATCTGCACAAAAACGCTTACATCGAAATGGTTATAAATTATAATATTAAACTGTTGCCTTCAGGAAAAGATTATTTCCTGAGCATAAGGTATGGGGAGGGGGAGGAAATCCTTAAATTAAATATTTTGTTAAATATGTTGCACTTAGGGAAATTAATGCAATTGCGTGTTGAAGAATATTTTCAAGAAAGTTTTTATAGTTCGCATAAGTTCATTTATTGCGGTATATAACATAGCTTGTGAAGACATCTGAAATTGCCCCACCAGTGCAGGGCCTTATTATCGCATGGGCAAATCGGGACTTTGCCCAGGGCTCCCGGCTCGAAAGGCCCTCAATTTCAAATATTGTTCAGAAATATTTTTATATCAATTTTATGAAAAATAAAACAAATTTCATAGATGCGGGGGGGGGGGGGGGCAAATTCAATGCCCGGGGCCCCGTTGGTCATAATCAGGCTCTGCACCAGTGACACAGCGCTCAGAACTGGGAGACTGAAGGTGCCTGGTTCAAAACCAGGTCGCGTCCGCCGACCTGACCGTTCGGAGTCTTCCCCATGGTCTCCTCCGAAACTTGGCGTAAATACGGGTTAGGACCCCTTAGAAAGATCCCCTCGGAGGGCATCACACCAGTCATTCTAGAGCCCACGCGTAGCTAATCTGCCGTAATCCAACAAACGCGACATCTGAAATGTTAAAATTGCGCTCATCAGAAGGCAAGAGAAATAGCATTTTTCATTGGAGAGAAATAAAACTTTTTCATTGCTAAACAAAACCTGCCGTTAATATTCAAATGCAGTGAAACCTTCGCAAGTTAGACACTTTTTGAGGGAATCTCAGGTATCCAACTTATAGAGGTGCATCTCTATATTATGGAGACGTTCGTTCCCCAGAAAAGTGTCAGGCAGGTGTACAGTTTTTTATAGAAAAAAAAATAAACCTCAAAAGTTCGTAGTTGAGGTGCTCCATCAAAAACCCCACCTTTTCAATCAGTCAGGGAACGGGGACCGATGACATGACGCACGCGTAAACACCGCATCTGTCAAACGTTTAATGTTGCTTCGGAATTAGTTTATCACTTATCTGTAGTACAAAAGCAAATGAATCGTGACCATCCATGAAGATACTCCCAGGGTCGTGCAGAACAGCGTGGGAGTGTTGAAAGAAAGCTCGGTTTAGCGTCAATAAGAACGGTTACTAACCGATCTTATTGACGCTAATCCTTTTTCCCCCCATTCTGTAGTCCCACTCAGGTGATTACACAGGGGCTGACCTAGAACACATGAGTCATTGTAAATGAACTTTTAAATAAGCAAAGGTCGTACAGTACTAACTGACGATGAAGGTACACTCGTAGAAATATTATACGAAGAGCTTACCTGTGCAAGTAAATAAAAATAGGGTATTTTTTCAGCAGCTATAATCCACGGCTGGAAACTCATTCGTCAAACTGCTTCTGTGCAAGAGAACGCTTATCAATTGCAACGTTAATTGGCATAGTGTCAGGTGGGGGTAATTATGATATGGCCACTTTTGCAAATTTCTACTTTCAAAATTTTTAACTCTTTTTAATTATGAGAAACAGCCGACCGGATTGTATGGTGGGTAAAGCACCGTACTACGGTTTCGGGTTCAACTCCCGGAGGTCGAGGTCAGAGCCCAGACTGGGCGTGGATGTCATTGTGTCCGTCCCTGCATAGAGGGCAATGTTGCTCCACCTACTAGGTGCCCCCACAATAAAGTGGCCAACGACTCCGGCCTAAAGGCCCTTTCAAATATACAGAGACATGTCGCGGGACGCTAGCAGTAGGGTGCCAACAGCGGAACCAATTCTTCAATAGTGTAACCATTTCCTTTAAAAAGGTGGTGATACTCCGGTATTAACCAACAAAAGATAATTGGGGACCGTGAATAATATCGTGGTTTTGCACATCCCCCATCTATTGTTCGGTAGAGGACACCCCAAGTGTCGCAGCGTCCTAACCATGACGAATTTCCCCGTTCAAATACATTGTACCCCGTTCAAATACACACATACTTTCCTCCAAAATTTTGAGTATTGGTTTTTGCTAAGGCAAAGCTGTACCAAGGCTATCTGCCTAACGGGAGGGGATGTCTAGGGCAGAAGACTTTTTAAGGGGCCCCAGTGAGAGAAAGTCAGACTTAGCTCGAGGTACCCTAATTGTGAACCAATTCCAGATGTGACCAACCATCCGAAATTGGCACCCCAGAGGTAGCATTAAATATAGAGGGCATTGGAGCTACGGCGGATTTTTACGTTCACTAGCTCCCATTAGAGCACACTGGCCAAGCCGTCTGCTGCTTCACTTTCAGTGTTCTTATGGGAACAGAGTATGAGAAGGTCCAGCAGTGCCCCGAGACAGTAAAAGGTGAAAAATTTTATTGCAACTCATTAAAAACTTTTTTGATTTGAAACTCGAGTTTTTTTTAAATTCAAAAATAACATCAAAGGTGCAGCAGAAATAATAAATACATGACCGATATCTGTACTATAAGCTATAAAGATGTTAAGTCAAATGCATTTCTCTAAAATAGTAAAGATTTCTAATTCATAGCGCAACATGTCCATAGATTCGGTAATTTTGCCTAAAAGTGTTCGAAAATGGTGAGGGGGGGGGGGCGGCATAAAATAAAAAACCAGAGTTTCAAATCTTTGTATTTAGAAAAGCATACATTAGGAGTGAATGAAGATAAATTTTGTTAAAATCAAATAAATAATCTGAATACTTGTATATTCGGTAGGCGATTGTTTTAAAAGCGTAATGCTATAAAAAACTGTAACATAAGTTAGGTTTATCTAAAGTTCCCGTAATTTCGATATTTCCTCAAGTACCTGCATTTATTTTTTAATGATCATAATGTAGTTTTAATAGTAGTTAAGAAGTCATTTAAAAATGCCCATATGGGGTCATTTACAGAACATGCCATTATTCATAGATGCGTATGTGAATTCCTTTCGCACCCCTCAACCTACCATGGAGATAAGGATTAAGGCCAAAATAGACTCGCGTGCGATTGCCGGACGCTGCAGTGTGTGAGGGGAGTTTTTTTTAATGGTCGAGGCTTTCTAAAAGGGGGGAAACAGCGCAAGGGCGAAGAATTGATGGGCTTTTAATGACCAGTCGGGATTCGCCGACAAAGGATAACCCGTGAAACCACAAAAGCACGCCAAGCACTTAATGGGGGGCACTTTTCTCCCCAATCTGTCTTCCAGATACTGAAATATACATAGAGTTCTCAGTGCCATACTATCGGCAAGGCAAACGGGGCAACTGCCCAGGGCCCACAGATTTTAGGGCCCAAAAATCTTATATTTTACACTTTTATAATTTCACAGCACGATAACAAAAACAAAAAAAAAAAGTCAAAAGTTGTATTGTTTTTCAATTATAAAATATGAACAATGAAAACTATTCAAATTTACATCTGTATAAATTAATTTAAACTTCTTTTCGATTCGCCAAAAGGCTCAATAGTCGATATCGCAGAGCTGCCAACATATGTGGAATCTGATGAACTACCTTTTTATAATCAGTATTTTTAAAGTTTGAAAGTAGCAAAACTTTTGTAATTAAATGCGTTGGTTAGCTGTTAATTTTTTTAAATTACTGTTTACAAAATATGGTTTATTATATCGCGTACATGTTGGCAACTATGATACAGCAGTTAAACGTAACGTTTCGCTGATGTTATCTATTTCGTTGATATCATATATATTCGTCTATTTCGGATTACTTAAAAAAAAATGTCGTGTTTGGAGTAAGGGGGAAGATATTTAAAACTTTTCAGAATAAACCAATCGCAATTAGATTTTAGAAGGGGGAAAGTTATAGCGTGGGGCCCAATATTTTTATTTTGCCCGGGCCCCAGAGTTGCCTGGATCGGGCTCTGCGAGTTCCCATTCTAGCGTAGCACGTGAGTCTAGGCCTTTGCGGCAAGCCAAGGGGCAAACGACACTCCGCCTCCTTTTCTTACCCCCCCCCTCCCTCCTTTCTTTCCCTTCCCCACACCCCACCTGAAAGAAGAATGGGCAGGTGAGGCGAGAGAGAGCCATAGCCAGGTAAGTCTTCGGTCAGGTAGGACACAAGCGTTTCACGTGTGTTGATCTGATCCAAAGACCCGGAAACCACACATGCTCCGACAGAAACCAGTATAGACAGTACAGTCAGACGTCAGACATCGGATCAGTCAGAGCTCTTCAGTGTGTGCCGAGCCGAGCTGGTGACTGGTTGTGCGTTGAGTGCGGTTCATTTTCACGAGTGTTTCCCCCCGAGTCTAGGTGGAGCCACAGCACGGGAAGCGGAGAAGTGACGGCTGCCGAGAAGCTGCCTACGTCGGAGAGGCTGCGGTAATTTCCGTTCTCAGCTCGTATAGGGAGCGAACAAACATCATGGCGACGACTCTATTGAATAGTGTGATCCACTACAGAAAAAAATTGGATAAAAACCCTGACGACGAAGTGGTGAGTACTTTTAAATGACCTCTCATTTGGGAAAAAAAATTGTGTCTGGTTTGATTGAGCGAGTGTTTTAAAATTATCAATTTATTTGTTGTAAATTATGTATTAACGTTGAACAGTGTACGGAGTTTTTATTTATTTTTTTTTTCTGGCCCGGGGGGGGGGGAGATATTCGATTTATTTTGTCTTTTCTAAAGGTAAATGTGGAATCGATTTGTTGAAAAGGGTAGGGGGATGAGAATATTTTTTAACGGATTAAATAGTTGTCATGGAATTGATATTTAAAAAATATAGATATCCATATGTAATTCTGTTTGAAGTTTTTATATATTTATTTGCTTGTGCATATGTGTAAATTTTTATTAGTTTCTTTTTCTGACGGAGACATTCTTTTTAAAACTTCGACTTAATGTCTGAAATTATTATATATTGAAAATTACGTTGTTTTAGAAAAAAAAAAACTAAGATCGTTGACTTGATTGGACAAATCCTTACCAAAATAAACCAGAAATACTCTTCGATTGGAAAGAAAAATTAATCCTTTTTTTTAAAAAAATAAGAAATCCAATGTTTACGACAACTGAGTTAATTAACGTCTCTAGGGAAAAATAATCCCTATGCATATGTATACCGTAGAGTATTTTATTTTTTAGATGAATGGTGCGAAATTTTCATTCTGTGAATTCTTTCTGATATCAAAACATTTTACGCGTATTTATTTTTACTTTGTTCATGTATTTATCCCAAATAGCTGTTTCTCAAATAGTTTCAGAAGAATCCGAAAATTTCAAAAACATTAAAAAATATAACGAAACCTAAATTCATGATGGCCACGTTTTCCCCTAAAATTCTCAGAACCTTCCCTTATCAGCTGGTTACTGATATTTTGCCAAGCTTGGCGACTGTTGTTTTTTCTTCTGCTAGAAAGGGAATCTTTAGGGGGAAATGGTATTTGTTTTTGAGAAGCAGATGGCAGCGTAAATCAGCACGCAGCGAAAATAAATGTGTTTGATATTCTTTTTTCAATATTTTTAATGAGCCTATGTGTAGATATAAAAGTAATGTACGTTATACCTGGGACGGGTGAAATTTATTCAATAAAGATGTCGACAAATTGTATTGTAATTTCCATTGGTAATAAATAGCTAAAGGTATACACAGTATGTGTGCAACTGATAGTAGGTGCGGAAATTTCCTTTCACCTCTTTATGATAGTGAGGTTGGATAATTAAACTGTGCATTTAATTGAAAAAGAATTTGGTAATTTTTCTGACGCATACAACATACTGATAAAAGACGGATGCGTGTACGTATTCTCCACGCAATATAATAAGTTATCTTATCTGAGCATGTCATGATCAATTTTTGTTGTATTTGGGCTAAGTTGACAGTCTAAACTGATGTAATTTTGCCTGATTATTGTAACGTTTTAAATAGAAGATCTCGCTAACAAAACTTGCCTGGAGATGGGTTACTTTTTCCCATAAAAAGCATAATTGTCAAGTGTTAGCTTCCTATTTTCCAAGAATGTTGCAGTCGTTAGCTTCTCGTGTCATTTGAGCTTTCCAAGAATGTTGTTTCCAGAGGCCAATTTACACAGTAGGGGGCCAAAGCACAGATTCTTGTGGGAACCTAATGCACAATTTACAGCAGAAATTTACAATTTACGCAAATTAAAATACACGCAATTTACAGAAGAATAAAAATTTAAATGAAACTCATTTACTTCACATTAAAATTGCGAGTGCCAGTCACGTTGCTGAAGAATTCCTTAGGTTAAATGCATAAAACATTTTGAATGAAGTAAGTTCTTTTCTCCTGAGACAATCCTCGAAAATAAAAAAAATGAAGTAGGAGATTACCGTTTCAGAAAAAATCTTTTCGCCTCTTTCGAAAACTTAAAAATTTGGGAAAGAAAATTGTCAAGAATTTCACTTCTTTTTGTTTATTTATTTTTGACGAACTTGTTATTAGTTGTGTAACTTTAGTAGTACCTGATAAAACATTTTTACATACATTGCAACTGTCTTCATAAATAAAAAAGATAAATGTAAATAGGTTAAATTAAAAATGCTGAGTAAATTTTATGAATTTCATTCGATAATCAGACATTTAAATTTGTAAAGGACTGATTTCTACCTGATGATAATCAATGTTTGAAACACAATTTTAGTAGACATTTTGATAGAAAGTGGGTTTTTGGGACGCAGGGCAGGTGTCCCGAATGCCCTGCCTTAAATCATAGTTTCTGATTAATGATTTTTTTTTTTTAAAAAAAAGGCCTAAAAGTTGAGTTTCCCTTTGTAATGTTATTGAAAAATTGTCTACAAATTTTAAACACTGCATTTTCACGCGCGCCATCTCTTCGCTAATTTACCTGCCTTCTGGTAATTTAACACTATATTCTCGACAGATTGTAAATTGCCTTTTATTTATATATATATATATACTCCAAAAATTGATAATAAACTGAACTTTACGTTGATAAATGTCATTTTCGGATCAAGTAAATGAATCTGGCACTTTAAAAACAAACTTAAGTCGTAACATTTCAAGGCATCAATAGAAACTGTACACGTACAGTACTCCAGAATTTGGATTTTCAAGGACTTGTTTGAGTTTATTACAGTGACTAGGCTTCAAACTGTGCAATACTTATATTTTACTACAATTTTATATTCATTAAAAAAAAAAAAACTGCATTTAAATGTTTGGAACGACCACGACTAACGCTGTATTCAAAACGACATTTCAGATTTCAATACCACCTCACTGTGAAGGTTTTCACAGATGGCATTTCGATTGTTTTACAATGCCATTTCTTTTTCAAACGAAATGATAATGTAATGAAATACGGGTATCTAAATCGGAACTAAATGTAGGGCGGGTGAATAGCACGTCATTTTGCAATGGCCAGATTAGACAGCTGTGAAACTTTTATGAGCTTATCAAAGAACCGGAAAATAACTCAAATCCATGAGCGTATTTCTCTGAATAGCTCCGGCCAAAGGCGTACTCACTTAGGGGCCAAACCTCTCCCCTTGTCGGAAGCAAGGTTGTATACTAAATATTTTTCAAAAGCGTTAAACAATTGTTTGCCCCACCGTGGCCGAGTGGATAAGACACTGAATATGGTAGACGGCTGAAGAGTGAAGGTCCCACGTTCGGGTCTACTGCGCAGCTGTCTATCTAACGGTCTGGAGTTTAGGACGGTTTTCTCAAGATGTAACGTAAATACGCGTTAGAACCCCTTAAAATGACCTCCGACCAAGGCACTTCCCTTCCGTAGATGCCCCTCGTGTAGGCTACCTAACACAAAACGTAAACCAATTGTTCCGCCGACCTGTACGGCGGTTTCCCGTTGATTGATCGTTTCCCGTATATATGGTTCTTCTCAAAAAATGTTAGTTACCGCGTTGAACGTGCAATTTTTCTTTTCTTTAACTTTTACTTATTGGAACTAGTTTTCTGAATAAAAAAATACGTCAGAATTCATACACCTGTCTAAGTATTAAAAGAAAAATTCATTTATTTTTGCTTATAGAAAGATGAAAAATGCCTCTTCTGTTACCGATATTAAATTAAACAAGGACTTTTTTTTTTTTTTTTTTTTTTTTTTTTTAAGGTGGTAAAATAATGCCACCCAGAGCTTATATATGGTACTGTGAAAGTCTGAAATCTGGAGAATGTCAACATTCACACGGTCGTTTGGTGTGTATCCGAAATGTTTGCTAAATATCCTCATTTCTCACTTACACCGGCAAATGTCGACATTAACCATGCACTGCCGGTGAATGTTGGAATTTTTTGCCATATAAAATGTATATTCTTCACTCCCTTATCACACACGCGTATACAATCTCATTCACGCAAACTGTTAATTTTATTTTAAAAGCAAGGATTGAATAAAGCCGGAGTCGGAAAAATTTATTAAAATTGTCACTTTCTAAATTGAGTGATGTTCCTGAACAGTTAGCAGGTTAACAGTTAACTTTTTTAAATTTTCGCCAAATTTGATTTTGCAGGACATCATTAAGAAATACAACTGCCAATATTTTCGGCAAAACGTATTTTCTTTCGCCAATCTAATTTTATTTTCGCGATTTGCGACGTTGGCAACCCCCGAGTTAGTAATTGCAGCTTTATGAGGTATTATCTTGAATTAAAATAGATTTATTAGCATACTTTTGAAAATGTCTTGACATCCGTTGCTTAAAAAACAGTTTAGTTGTTTTGATGTTTCAGTATAGTTGACTAACATTTCAAGTGGGTCTTAAGCTTACAACAAGGACGTATCCAGGGGGTCCGGACCCCTCCCGAAATTTCAATTTTTGTTAGTAAATAATATCTTTTTGTGGAAAATTATCCCTTTTTTACAGTTTGGACCCCCTCCGAAATTTTTGGACCCTCCCCGAATTTTTTTTCTGGGTACGTCCCTGGCTTACAAGGCTTGGAAAATAACATATTTCGATAATGGGTGGGGGGGCCAGTATGAATTTCCGAAGCCTTAGTAGAAAGTAGGATGTTTAACTTTTATTTTAGCATATGAATATATCATGGCCCCTACATTTTATAATTCCATATTAAGTTATTCAGTTCTCTTCCCCACCCTCATTCCACTTTCATGGAGAAACGCTGGGTAAAATTACTGAACTTGTTTAGGACAGAAGATGCATTCACAATGTAAATGGAGCAGTACATTAGTTTTGACTGGCGAATGCCAATTCCATGACAGTGGAAGGCATAGAAAATAGACTTGTCTTTTCAAGTCTACGAACATTGTGTGAGGATGATGTAGTATACCCCCTCCCCTTAAACCAAGGTTTAACCTGTTCACTTCAATGCGGCAAGGATGTGCCTTTCGCCTCCAGCGATGCTTTTTTGCATTATTTTTTAAATACCTTGACGGGTATGAAATTTAATTTTATAAATTTTACAACCTGATGACTGCTGAAAATATTTTTATTGAAGTGAATGATATGGGTGCGAAGGTTATAATTAAAAATGAATTATACAGTTTGTTTTCATTTTATTATTATATATATATATATATATATATATATTTGACTATTACTCCCAAAATTAATTACAGGTAGTTGTTAATAACAAAATTACCCAAAATTAATTTGGTAGTTTTCTTATAGTTATAACTTCCAAATACTTTCATAAGGTAGTTAAACAGCATATGTTAAAACTTCATGTTGGGATGAAAGCAATCACTCGCTGAGCACGAAGTTCATGCATAAAAGTTGAAAACGTAGCAGGTAGCCTCCTCTTGAAATCTCGTCGTACCTGGGGTAGGCTTCCAGCGATTCATCAAGAGGGGGGGGGGGGGAGTAAAGCGAAAGTGCCCGTGAGAGTCTTGCATTAAAAACAGGTAGTTAGCTTTTTGGGAATAAGTGCAATCTTGCTCGCGGTTGTAAACACCTCAGAACTGTAAACACGAAAGGACTACTTGAGAATGTAAATGGGAGAACTCTGAGAAATTCCTGGGATCTTCCAGCCATTGAAAATGCAAAGCGCTTTTTTTTTTTTTTTATGAATTTTCATTTTTATTACGCTACAAAATATTACATTTCAGTTTTTGGAAGTTTACCGAGCTAGATACATCCCTATTTAAAAAAAAAAAAAAACTACAGCAAACGATAGTGTTAAGACAAACTATTTTAGTTTTACACACGAATAGGTGATTTATAGCTAAATTTATTAGTCATTTTTAAGCGTGTTGTTTGTAACATTTAAATTATGCATGTGACATTCCAAAATTAACAATTTGGGTAATAGTACATACTACAACAATAGGCGTGAGTTCACAGGTTTAAAACTATCCATTTCAAAATGTTGTTGTTGTTTCTTATCCTCAAATTGTCTCGCGGAGTCGGACAATATCCAATAAATTGTTGACCCTTAGAAAATCGATAACAAGAAGTGGGGGATGGGGAAGCATATAAGTATTTAAAAATGTAAAGAAATTTATCTAACCTTAGAGAAATTTGAACAGTATTATTACATTTTTGGAACCTTTGAACATGGTAGATGGTTGAAGTATACAGTTCTTGCGTTTTAGCCTACAGCTCAGCTACTGATCAAATGCTCTGAAGTTTTGGTAGGTTTTCTCCAGATGTAACATACAAGCTTTAGAACCCCTTAAAAATTCCTGCTACAAAGTGTCATTCCATGTCAAATCAACACAATTTTGGGAGATTTTCCGAATTGATGTCTCAGATTTTCCTGATTTTTGGTATTCAGTAATATATCATTGAGTTATGAAAAATACCAAATTTGAGTTCTGTAGCACTATTATTTTTTAAGTTATTAATTTTTAGATTTCAATTTTTATGAAAAAAAAAATCATATTTTGGCATTTTCAGATGCCTATAGGCTGGCAACCAGTGATGGTATAAAGCTGAGAGTGATCTCATTTTAAAGCTGTTGAATGGGGCTTTAATATGATATGCCACAAAATAGGGGTTACAATTTTAAAAAATTTAAAATTTAAATTTCTCAAAAAAGTGACAATTTTAAAAATTCCAAAATATTATCAAATATAGTTTGTAATGTCTTAATACATACTGCAAAATTCTGTCATGGGATCTCAATGGGATCAGGAGATACTGGGCTTCAGAAATACACGTGTTGTGAAAAATGCTAGAATTAGTATCGTTTCAGAAAATTTTGAACATTTCATTGAATAAACAAGCAACACATTTCAATGAAACAAGCAAAACACAACATGTGTATTTCTGAAGCCCAGTATCTCCTGATCCCATTGAGATCCCATGATAGAATTTTGCGGTATGTATTAAGACAATATAAACTATATTTGATAAGATTTTGGAATTTTTAAAATATTCACTTTTTGAGAAATTTAAATTTTAAAATTTAAATTTAAACTTTTAAATTTTTTTTATTGTAACCCCTATCTTGTGGCATATCATATTAAAGCCCCATTCAACAGCTTTAAAATGAGACCACTCTCAGCTTTATACCATCACTGGTTGCCAGCCTATAGGCATCTGAAGGTGCCAAAATAAGATTTTTTTTTTTTTTTTTTCATAAAAATTGAAATCTTTAAAAATTAATAACTTCAAAAATAACTTCAAAAAAGTTTCATTTTATATCCACTGTGACTTAAGTTTGACATTTTTACAGAATTTAAGTAATTGGAGTTAAAAAATTCTATCTTTCAATACTTGATGAACCAAAATTGTCATGAATAATTAATGTTTTGTTTTTACAGATCATCAGTGTAATTCACAAGCTGTCTAAAATTCCAATCACACTTGAAATATTGGAGGTAAAGTTTTATTTATTTAACATTTTGTATAAACTCTATTAGTGGACTTGTAATACTATTCATATTTAATCTAAGATGTATTTAAGTGAGGGATCCAGGGGGTCCAAGCCTGAAATTTCAGTTTTGTCAACAAAATGATGGTCTTTCTGTGAAAAATTCTGCTTTTTTTACTGTTTGGACCCTGTCCGAAAAAAATTTCTGCATAAGCCCTGTTGGCATTCTTACAATTTGCTAAAATGCCACTTGTTACTTATTAAAAGCTTTGTAAATCGGTTTAAGTTATTATTACTGAACTATTAAAAACCTTTGTATTTGCAATTTTCTAAAAAGACTTAAATTTTAACTAATAGAAAAACAAATTTAAAACTTTAATATTGGATTTCTCTCAAGGTTTGTCATAACATTTGAAATTGTCTCTGCACCTTACTATATAAGGAATAAGCACAGTGTCATACACCAAATTAGCTACACTAATTAGCAGTGCTGCTATTGGGTTTATGTCACCGAGAACAAATTTGATTTTGGCACCCCTTTCAGCATTTCAGGGAAAGGCAAACCTTAATTTTGGCCCCTCTCAACACAGCATCTGGAGCAAATGCCTCATTCCCCCCCCCCCACACACACACACAGTTGTGCTCATGTTAACTAGTAGTTGATCACTTCAGCACCAGAGATGAGACGGGCTCAGCCCGAGCCCGGGCACGAACCGGGCTCGGGCTCTGTAATTCACAATTGTGTTCGGGCTCGGGCTCTTGAAAAATTTCTCCTTTATTGAACATACTGCTTGAAACAGATTTTAAAAAGTGATTCATGAGGAAAATAAAAGTAACTTATAAAAATGAAATAAATAAATAAATAAAAATAGCGGCACGGGCGCCTAGAAGGTGCGTGAAGCTCTTTGGGTAATTTAGGAACGGCGGTTTATATTCCTTAGTTAGTCATGAGATCTGACTTTTTTGATAAAGGATGGATACAAAGAATTAGAAAGTAAATTGGGAGTTTGCAACTATATTTGTCTTTAATTTGCACAAACGGCAAAATTTATTGTATTCTATCAATTTAGTAATTGAATTTTTTAAAAACTTTAGCTGAAATTTCGGGCTCGTATTAAAAGTCCTCGGGCTTCAAAAAATGAGCCCGAACTCATCTCTATTCAGCACACAAAATGCAGGCCTCTGAAATTAGTAATTAGGTTTTATTTAATGGTTAATTTTAGGTTAGGCTTAATTTACTCTCAAACTTAGTCAAAATACTTCATTTTCTAACTTTTTGAGAATTGCCTTTACTTATAGGCTTGAGCAGGCAAAATTTGAAGACTCATCATTTTTCCTGAAATATACCCACACCAGGGGTGCAGCTAGGGAGGGGGGGATATCGGGATATATCCCCCCCCCCCGAAATTTTTGGATTAGTGATGAAATTCCGTCTATTTATACACATATAAGTTCATATCCCCCCCCCCCCCCGAAAAATTTTCCTGGCTACGCGCCTGACCCACACATGTAAAATATGTAAAGTTTTTATTTGAAATATCTATCAAAGGGACTTTTTCATTATGTTTAGTAGAATAGCTAATAGATTAGCAATTTGAAAAGTTAAATTTACTTGTCATAAGCTTAAAAATATTAGCCCTATAGAATGACTTTAAAATATGTAAATTCTACTTACTCAAAACTAAATACAATTTCACTTATTTCTCAGATTATTTTTAAATGCTTTGATTTTTCAGAAACTAATTAAATAACCCTCTTACATGTCTCTTTTTTACTTTATAGGCTACACATATTGGAAAATACATCAGAAAATTATCTAAAAGACATGACCTAGTTGGCAGTAAGGCCAAAATAGTACTAAATAAGTGGAGAAATGTCTTTGCAAATTCTGTGTCCGATAAAAACTCAAAATCTCACAGCATCAGTAAGAAAGAAAATGTAATTAAAAGTACGACTTCCAGGAAAAACTTGTATATGTCCGAAGAAAAACCTGTTCATAACCATAAAGTAACATCTCATGAGGATAAGCACAAGCATAAAAATTCATTGTACAATAATGCATCTGAACAATCTTCGAAGAAACTCTTGAATGGAAACGGTCATGTCAAAGATAATAATTCCATCAAGACTAGCAATTCTCTTTATAAATATGAAGTGAAAAAGGAGTCTTTGAAATACAAGGATTATGATCCGCATGCTGATGTTAGTGAAGGTTATAATCCTGAGTGCCCTGAGCTCTTTCCAAGTGAAAGTAAAATCACGAAAACAAAAAAGGTTGTTTTGGATACTTATGAACCATCTCTGAAGCGGAAGCACCATAAGGTGTCTGATGAAAGTGACACAGAAACTGGAAATAAATTTCTCTCGAAGAAGTTAAAACATGAAAATCATTCGACTTCTGACTTGGATTCTCTCGGTGAGTCCAAGTCTCTCGAGAAAAAAGACAAGCAAAATTCTCACAAAGAGAAAAGTACAAGTCGCACAAACAACTCTCATTCAGTGAATGAGAAGTCATCTTCCGGTGTTAAATCAGATAAAGACCGTTCATCAAAGCACAAATCAGCAGCAGCAGCAGACTCCAAAAAAGCTAAAAGCAAAGGATCTGGTGATAGCAGTAGTGATAAGATTGGTAAATCAGTAGAAAAGACTAAAGTACCAATCCATAGTTCGGAAGAGTTTACTTCCTCAAATGTAACATTTGAAGATTGTTTGGGTTTTAATGATATTGTGAGTTTGAAAAAGAAGAAAACCACCCCTTCAAAACCACTCGCATCATCCCCTCCTTCATCATCAGCATCAACCAAGGAGTCATCGGGTGATAAAAAGTCTGCAAAAAAGGATGGTTCATCTGTTTTAAAAGTTAAAGCTCCCAAAGAGTCTTCTCACAAGACTCCTTCTCATAAGGAACAGTCTTCTCATAAGGGAAAGCCAGTTTTCGAAGCTCCAATTCCCCCAGTAAGTTATTTGCTTTACTTATAATTTTTAATAAAAGGGGAAAATTAAATCAATCAAATTTAGCACTTTCTTTATGGGTTTACTTATCATGCTAAATATGGGAAAAATAGAATTAAGAATAAAATACTTGCATTGAAGAATTTTCATTGCATGCTATCACATCAATAGTAAAGCAATTTAAAAAGCTTTTTTAATAGATTTTTCTTCTAATTTTCCATATGCCAGGGAGTGGCTCGTGGGACTGCAGCCAGCCTTGAAGCGCAGGGCCGCTTTTCCCCATAGGCACATGCCTAGGGTGCAAAAGATTTGGGGGAGCAAAAATTGGTGAAAAAGATACGAGAACCCTCCTAAGATCAAAAACAAGTTAAGGGGAAAATGCCCCCCCCCCCCCAAAAAAAAAACTAAAACTGGAAATAGTGGGGGGCACAAAAAGTGCCTAGGGTGCCAGGGAGATTAAAAACGGCCCTGTTGAAATGACTAAACAATAAGATATTGAGAAAATTGGGCATTTCAGGATGAATTTGAGTCGCACTGAGGATGAATTTTGAGTAAATCACTTCACTGGTTTGTGTTAACTGCAAAACATTTCATGCTACATGCTATAGTTATAATTTCTAAAAGCAAATGATTTATCATAAATCTGAAATACTTTCTACATTAATATTTTTTTTTTATCAAATACCTTATCTTTGTCTGCTAGGCCATTAGAGAAAGCGGGCTCTCCAATATTTACTACATTTACATTACTAATGTGAGACTGAAGTAGGGACAATTTTGAGCATGCATGCAAATTATAGTTTTAAGACCACAGATCACATCAAATTGCTCAATTACTTTTTTTTAAGGGATTAATTTTGTTTTGAATTACTGGGACCCCCTTTTTTTAAGACCTTAAGCTTGATGACTTGTCTGTGTGTTAAACTTGTAAATATGTTTCAATTCTTTTCTATTCTTATTGATAAGTACCCAGAAAATCCAGCACAAAGAAATTAATTTTATGAGTCAGAGACCCACAAATTTAATATACAGTAAAGCACAGTTTTTACGTCTTTCAAGGGACCGATCTGGAACGAGGTATAGATGAAACATTAATAAACAACTTTGATTATTACATGTTTAATCCTGAAATGCAAATTTATGTAAACATAATATTTTTGTTTTTTAAGTTACTTGTAAATTAATTCATATTAGTTTTTACCTGAAAACAATATCTAAATTTAAAAAAAGAATTCTTAAAAGTGTAAGATATTGCCCAATAAAGGTAGGATTTGTTATACTGCATACATTTAGTATTAATGTAATATACATTGAATACCATGAGGTGATTTTTGTTCATACAGACATTGAATTTAATAAACAATTTATAGTCACTTGATGTGCTGATTGTATTTATTAGTTACAGCATTAGGGATTGAATTAAGTTCATGAAATGTTATTTTCCCTCGTGTTCAGATAGGCAAAGTAAGTTCTAAACTTTTCAATATAGTCAACTGTGCCTTTAAAAGAAGGTTGTTAAATGTACAACTCTTCACAATACTTCATTTGACTTTATATTTGGGACAAGTTTCTCCCGAAAGAGTAAAATAGACAGAGACAAAATTTTCAAAATTAAAGAAAGTTTAAAACAACATATAACCAATATTGTGCATTGTATAAACAAAGCATTTTTGCATTAAAATAAATAGGAATGAATCGGGACTTAGAGAAAATGATGTATAAATGTGATTGTATAAACGGCCATAAAGTTGTATAAATGAGAAACATATAAATGGTGCTTTACTGTGTAAATATTTATTACATGTAAATATTTACTTTCTGTGTGTTAAAATAATTTTAATATATATATATATATATATACATCTTTTAAACACCAGTTATTTTGAGTGTTTTTGATGTTTCATTCTAATTTTTATTGATAAGCATCATTGTTATAACTTTCCATTAATATTTTTAGAAAATAAAGCTGCAGGTATCAGATATTACCTCAACTCTTCCAGAAATTCAACCAAATTACAGACCTTTGCCTCGAAGTCTTGATTTTTACTCACCTAAGAAAAAAGAAGGTAATATTTTATTAATGCATATCACAAATTAATTATAGTGTAGCTAAAAATGGCTTTTTAACCACTTGCCTGTGATGGTCAAACTTGGTCCAGGCAACCCAAATGATTTGTAGCATTATTTGTGGCACCGTCAGTCTATAATGTTAACTGAAAATCTGCAATTCTTCCTCATTTTTTATGCTATCTTCTATTACATATACCACAGTGAAGTGGGTATGTAAATATATGCTACATAAAACTAAAAATTCCTTAAAATATTTTCTGATATTTTATTAAGTTTACTGAGAATATATATGCTTTTCTAATTTTACATATGAGTGGGTGTGGGAAAATATCTTACTTCTTTTCATACCGTTAGTAATCTTGCTAATTCAAGACTATAAATTTCATTCTGTGTAACAGAATGATTGTACAGCACACTCCCTCTAATCCGCAAACCTATAATCTGCAAATGCATATAACCCGCCATACATTTTACCTGTAAACAAATAATTTTACATTTCAGTTTTTCTACACAGATTCTGGAAGACTGATGAAACTTTAACTTTCGGAAAAATAAAAAGACTAGAAAAAGAGGTCCACTTAGCCTATTTATATCAATAACTAGAATAATCATTTGTGGATGATGTGTGGAATAATCATTAACTATTTGCACTGATGCATGGAAAGGCATGGGATTAATTTTCATTCAGTATAATTTTACACTACTCTAGGGAAGTATCTGTATGGGCAGAAACAAACTAGTAAATACAATTAAATACTTACTAAGCTGCTAGACAAAATTGTCAAGTGAAATTTTAAATGTTATAAAATAACTAAAGCATATAGCCTTTTAAATTGAAAAAAAGGTTTTATATTATTTTTCATATATTATTATTAAATAACTATTACAACTAGTTTGGTTTCAGTTCTGTCTAATTATATATGTCCTGTTGCCAATATTTTTTTAGAAAAATACAAACTTTTTCCTGCGTTAATCAAATGACTTATCTGCAAAATTCTATAATCTGCACAACCCTTAGTCCCAAGCTGTGTGGATTAGAGGGAGTGTCCTGTATTTTATGCTCTAGACATGGATATAACAGTAGCTTATGTGAAAATTTTATCTATGTTTAATAAAAATATATATATAAAGTGTAAAAAATTAATATATAAAATGTCTAGATTCAAAAATCAGAATTAAAATTATACTTTGAGCATTTTAAAAATACATAAATCTGCCCTCTAGTTTGTTCCATTGCCAGCAATCTATCATCAAAGTTATTGGTACATAACAGGGTTGTCAGATGGTAATGGCCCACTGATCAGTCTGGCTTGTAAAAAGTTTGAATCAACTCCAACTATTATTGTTCAGATTACTTTTTTTAAATGGCAGATTCAAGAAAAATAAATTTACCAGAAACAAGCAGAAACCACATAAATAGTATAGCCACCTTTTTCCCAATCGCAAATGGGCAAACTAATAGTGCCTTCAATAATAGCCTGATCTTTTCAAAACACCTATATATTTCTTTTGTAGATAGATTAATGGAATGTATTCATACAACCCTTAAAACAAATCTGTTGGCTTAAGTCTTCATAAAAAAATTTCAAGTGGCACCTTATATACCAGGGTTGGACAGCCAACTCTGTTATATAACCATATATCAAATCTTTAAACTTTCTCAAATACTCAAGAGTTGGCTAGTAGTACTTTTTTATTTCACTTCTAGTTGTCCTCAAAAACCCATCGACATTTCATCAAAATATGCAATACCAACATTTGAGCTACTTGATAGTCTCACAAAACCTTTTGTCACTTTCCTGGACATTAGTGATAACTGATACATTCAAATGGTAATGAAGGAAGTGTGCAGCAGGAACTGAATTTGATCCCATGAAATCCATGTAGTAGAGAGGCATTTTCCAATCAGGCCAATAGGCACCCACTGGCTGGCCTTCAATTGCCAAGCTGTTGTGTGCATGGAGGTGATCTCACCACCACACTACTCTCCTCTAGACAGTCAGTCGGAAGCTGACGAGCGATGTTCCAAGCGTTATGGAATGCACTACTTGTTGTGGACTTTGGAAGGTCGGTGCCACTTGTAAACTCTGTGTCTTGTACCATGTGATTGGGGGGTTTGTTGCCACTTGTTGCGGACTTTGAAAGAGCAAGCAATAGATGGATGGGTGCTGGCACCATCTATCGCTAAAGCTATAAAAGAGAATGTGTGTTTATTGTCCAGGTCATCAATGAAGGGAAGTGTAAGGCAGGAGCAGCATTTGATCCCATGAAACCCGTGTCGTAGTCAGGTGTTTTCCGATAGGGCCAAAAGGTACCCGTTTGGCCAGCCTTCAATTGCAGAGCTGTTGCATGTTTAGAGGCAATCTCATGCCACGGCAGTGTTTTTGATATGAAATCTGTAATAAGAAGTCTAAAATATTTTAAAGTTATTTTTTGAATACCCTGCTCTCTTGTTTCTCATATAAGAATGAAATGAAATAAATGTACCATTTTATCAGTGAGTCATAAAAGGCAACTGGATGCATTGCTTAATTTTGGAATCATGCTAAGATACATACCCAGTTCACCTAATGGATGTTATTACATATAAGAGGTTGGTTTGTTGTCTTTCCTTATGCTGACGAGTACTTAGAAAAGTTGGATATGTATTGTGGAAAGAGTTTTTATCCTTGCAGTCGGGCTTTCTGCCAAATATCTTAAGCCTCTTATCTCCAGTTAAGTCTCGATTCCTTGTGATCATTTAACTTTTAAGGTTAGTTTATTATTTACAAGGGTTAATGCACACAATTTATTTTTTTCAATTGCATACTTAATTTGCTAGCATGTCTCTTTAAAAGCTTTCAGTGGTGTTCTACTTTAGTCTCATCCATAAATTACTTCCCACCTCCCAATATTTTTGACCTCCCTTTGTCACAAAGTGTCACACTTCTCTGTTACATGTTATGCTATATTACATACACATATATTTGCAATTAAGAAATACAGAACTATGTTTTAGATCATATTTTATTTTTGAACTTTAACTGTTTGTTTCAATGACTAATAAGAATTTCTTCAGCTACCATATTCTCTGAACCAACCCTAAATGACTATCTTGGGGAGGAAAAAATAAATCTATACAGTCAACTCTGGTTATAGTGAACCTCTGGGGACCAGAAAACTTCGTTCACTGTATCCAAAGTTCACTAAAAGTGATGTTTTTCCCATGTTGAACAATAAAACTTAATACAAAACTAGAGGATAGTATTTTATACAAATACTGAATGTTTACTAAGTAAATCAAACATAATTGATCACATTTATGGTTATAAAAATATTTATTAAATAAAGCAAACATACATTAACAGTGGAGGATTAATGCAAGTTTGTCGAGGGAGGGAGGGGGGGCGGGTTAGTTAGAAGATTGACATACATCCATTTTATGGAAGCAAAATAGCATCTTTTACATTTTCTTTTTTCTCGGCGGGGGGAGGGGCGGTCGCCCCTCTGCCCCCCTTTTAATCCGCCCTTGTACATTAATCCCATTTATGGAAACAATGTACATTCAGTTGGTAAAAGGTGCTGTAGCTTTTAACCTGTGATATTGCATTGGGAATGGAAAATAAAATTGTTAAAGGTCAAGAGCGGATTCCCCCCCCCCTTGTTTATTAGCATAAGTATGTTAGCCTAGACAATGGCAATTCACCTATATTTAGGGATAGGTGCTTGATAATCTTTCTCTCAACTTGAACACAAAAAGAAACTCTCTGTAGGAAGCGAACAGCATTACCTCTACCGTTCAGAAGTTTTTAAGTTCACTGTAAGTCATGGTTCACTAAAACCAAAAAATGATATGAACATTTAGAGTGCATGTGAATCAGGATTAATGAAATGCATTCACTATATCTGGAGTTGACTATATATGTATAAATAAATGGAAAAAACCACATGAAAATCATTTTGACTCCAATGAAAATACTCCAAAATTCTGGTAATTTCAAAATGACTTCAAAATTTAATCTACTTATTTTAAATGTTTTAATTTTAATCAGAGTTTGTGATGTCACACTTATTGTTACCCCTTCCCTCTCCTTGTCACAAGCTTACAATTTTAAGAACCTCCCTCCTTCTTAATCATATTAGAGTAGCTGTGTCAATATGTCACAGATTATGTGTAGCCAAATATTGTCATGGAGAATGAGTGGTCCATCTTCGATTTTCCGCACTGACGTACCAGACCACTGCAGATCCCAGTTCTAACTTGTATTAATAAAAATTGAAACAAACCATCATCGGGGAGAATTTATAAAATAAAAAACCACGCTATTCCTTAGTTTGAATTATAACTGACATGACTTTCCGCTTCATTACCTCTACCACTTTGAGCATCACTTTTGAAATGACTCCTGTATATAGTGCATATGTATTTCAGCAACTATGTAGTAAAGTAACAATTATTCCATACCCAATTAATGAAACATTTTAATAGAGTATGTACTGCATTTATCTGAAACCTAGAAAGTTAATGTTTATTTCAAATATAAAACAATAAAAAGAAAACATGTATTTTCTTTAGAGAGGTATTATGTTTTAATTTTTCCCAATCAGCATTCTTTTTAATGCATTTAAAATTTGATGTACATCCATAGTAAATGATGAATCTTTAATTTTTGAATATTTGTTAGTTATGTCAAATGAAGAAGCAATTAAGTTTACAACATCAAGGAGAGAGAAAACAGCTGTATATTCTGGAAGGAAACACTATTTTTTCGCAGGTATGAACCACTATCAGTTTTTCTTTTTTGTCGAAATCCTAGATTTTATATAAGATAAATATAAATTATATATGTAAAATGTAAGGGTTTGTGTGTGTTTCATAAATGATGCAAGTTATGATCCTGTCATTAATATTAAGAGTAATTTTTAATTCCTTGAATATGGCTATTCAGAAATTTTTTTAAGTATTAAAAAAAAGAAATGAAACAGATAAGGATGTTTATTTTATAAATTTACGTGTGTAGAGTATATTCTGTAATTTCAGAAGGTATTTTGCAATTTGTACGAAACTTTTTATATTGAATCTGTTTTTAACTGTTTAAGTGTTAAAATAATAGTTGCAGTTCAGTGTTGTACATTTTTAAATTTTGATTTCCTCCTCCCCTTTATTGAGTGGAAAATATAATTATAAATGCCAACACATTTACAGTTTACACATTAGTTTTATTTTAGTTTTCACAAGAGAGTTTACCTTTTTTTATCTATACATTTAAGCATTCATTCATTCATTGGAAATACTAATTTGCTTTATTCTTGCTTTTAGACCCCCCTTCTCTTGTTAGCTGCTGCACCAAAGTTTTAATCGAAAATATCAATGGTAAGTTTAGTGTAGTTTAATTTAAAGATATTCTGACATTTAAGTCTTGCCAAACTGCTGGAACAAAATTTATATAAATACTGTTAGTGTACAAAAAATTCTCCATTATTTCATTTTGTTGGCTATAAATATTTTGTGCATCAATACTTAAGAGAATAATCACCATACAGATTTCTTTCAACATGTAAATAAGATATTTTGGCAACAAGCATGATGTATCAGAAGTTAAAAATATGAAGTGAAATGATGAAAATGAATTTTATTACAATAAGTTGTTCCATTAGTTTTGTAATTCAATTTTAATGTCCATCTAAAGACATTTAATTTGTAAAGAAGAGGTAATTTTATCAAATGCTAAAGAATGAATCTTGTACATTCTTTCGCATTGTTCATCAACCAATCAATTTATAAGAGTTTCTGCAAGTTGTTTTGACAGCCGACTCTCTTAAGTAAGCTAATGTAATCATAAAATGTACATTTATTTTAAAATTTAAATTTGAGTTGTTACATGCATTTTTTAAATTTTTAATTCACGTTTCCTTTCAAAAGATGCAGTTTATTTGAAACTGTACCCTAGGAGTGAACGTTCAAATTAAAAATCAAATTTCTCCCATTAATAAGACCTCCAAAAACATATTAATTTCCATCTAAAGACATTTAATTTTTAAAGAATTGCTAGTTTTACGTAGTGGATACAGAACCGCCAAAGAATGCTTTTCATTCTTTAGCACGATTGGTCCACCAAGGAATTTAAAACTATTTTTTTTTATTTTCATTGCAGACACTTTATCTAAGCTAACATAATCATAAAAGATACAAAACTATTTTAAAATTTAAATTTATTAGCCATTACTTGTATTTTTTACTTTTTAAACTCGTGTTTCCTTTTAAAAGATATTCTCTATCCCAAAATATACCCAAAAATACTGTTGTGGTAAGTGTGCAAAATAAAAATAATATTTGTCTCATTAATAAGCTATCTAAAAAGGTGTTAATGTCTATCTAAAAACATATAATTTATAGAGAAGGGTAGTTTTTACTTAGAACATTTAAAAACACCAAAGTATGAACTCTGTTCATTCATTAGCATTTTTGATCAACTAATTAATTTAACAGTTTTTTAACTTAGCTTAGTTAGAGTGCCTGCTATGAATATAACATAAACCTAAAATGTAAAAATTTTATTTTTTAAGTTTATGAGCAGTCACATGTATTACTAAATAATTCACGTTTCCTTTCAAAAGATGAGATTTATTTGAAACAATACAACAGTAAGCATACTAATTAAAAATCAGATTTTCCCCATTAATCAGACATAAAAAACATTAATATCCATCGAAACGCATTTAATTTGTAAAGAAGGGCTAGTTTTATTTACAGGTAAAAATGCAAAAAAATGCAATCCCCATTAATTCTTTAGCATAGTTCATCAAACAATGAATTTATTTCTGTTTTGTTAACTAATTTTCAAAGCTGACACTCTAATTTTTCTAATGCAATCATAAAATGTGCAAATTTATGAGCCATTACATGTTCTTTATTCATTTTCAATTCACGTTTCCTTTCAAAGAATGCTATGTATTTCAAACAATAGGAAAGCAGTAATTGTACAAATTAAAAATCAAATTTCTCCCATTAATCAGACATAAAAAAAAACATTTCCATCTGAAGACATTTAATTTTTAAAGAAAGGCTAGTTTGTTTTTTTTAGTACAGGTTAAAATGCTACAAAATGCATCCCCATTCATTCTTTAGCATTGTTCATCAACCAATTAATTTATAACAGATTTTGTAACTTATTTTGATAGCTGGAACTTAACTAAGCTAATGTAATCATGAAACGTGCAAATTTATTTTAAAATTTAAATTTATGAGGCACTACATGTTCTTCATAGATTTTTAATTAATGTTTCCTTTCAAGAGATGAAACTTATTTCAAACTGTACCCTAGGAGTGAACGTTCAAATTAAAAATCAAATTTCTCCCATTAATCAGGCATCCAAAAACATATTAATTTCCATCTAAAGACATTTGATTTTTAAAGAATTGCTAGTTTTACGTAGTGGAGGCAGAACCGCCAAAGAATGCACCCCCATTCATTCTTTAGCATTGTTCATCTACCAGTTATTTTATAACTGATTTTGTTACTTATTTTGATAGCTGACACTCTAACTAAGCTAATGTAATCATAAAATGTACAAATTTATTTTAAAATTTAAATTTAAGAGCCCTTACATTTATTTTATAAATTAAATCTTATTTCTATTCAAAACATGATGTTAATTTGACACAATACGATAGCAGTAAGCATACAAATTAAAAATCTAATTTCTCACATTAATCACACGTGGAAAAATATTTTAATTTCTATCTGAAGATATTTAATTTGTAAAGAAGGGCTAGTTTTACTAAGCACAAGTAGAAATGCTAAAGAATGCATCTCATTCAGCATTGTTTGGCAACAAATCAGTTTAAAACTGTTTTTTTTAACTTATTTTCATAGTTGACATTATAACTAAGCTAATGTAATCATAAATTGTTCAAATTTATTCTAAAATTTAAATTTATGAGCCATTACATGTTCTTTATTGATTTTTAATTGCATTTTCTTTCAAAAAAATGAGATTTATTTCAAGCAATATGATACCAGTGAGTATATGAATTAAAAATCAAATTTTTCTCATTAATTGAATATGAAAAACATATCGCAGGGTTCATACACTCCTTAAAACTTATTTTACAAAATTTAGCTTCCTTAAATTTATGTGGGACTCCTTGAAACTCCTTAATTTTGCATATACAGTAATAATCGTGATTAATGAAGTGCGCAGCCTCTGCAACCTTCTTGATATCGGTGACCATGATCTAGTGATGAAAGAAGAATTTATATTTCTTTTAACTAATTTAGAGTTTGTTACTTATAGAAAACTCTGTAATAACAGAATAAAAATGGTGTGAATTTTAATTTTTGTTTTTCATTTTAAGATTTTTTTGGGACATGCCTTAAAAAAACTAAATTTTTCCATATTCAGTTTGGATTACAATTTTTGTTAAAACATATTTGTAATGCTCAATAATAGTTTTGTACAGTCTCTTGCTAACCTAAGATTGCATTGGTAGTCCAGGAAAAAGTGGACTCCTTAAATTTCAAAAAATGAGTATGAACTCTAAGTAAATCAGTGTATCTCTAAAGAAATTTTAATTTAATAAGTGTTCAGTAATTTTATATATAACCAGTAATACTCATTTTAAATAAAGTATGAATTGTTAATTTTATTGTAATGAAAATTTTGTGTGTTCAGTCTGTTTTTTAAGTAACATTTTTTTTAATGCAGATATTGAATGTGTCGGAGACCTACCCTATCATTTGTTCAGGCCTATTTTGGAAAGGTGCAATCCACAGCAATTAATGAATATTGAAAATTTCAACCCTGTGAGTTTTATTTACTTTAATCTTATGTGTGCACTTTTTATTCCACAGCAGTGGCAGATCCAGAAAAAAGATTCTGGAAGGGTGACAAAATTATTTCTTTTTCTTACAAATTCATTTAAATTTATAAAATAAGGTAATCTTCTATAGTGTAAACCTTTAGTTCATCTAGGGAAGGGGCACGTGCCCCCCCCCCCCCATTTATCTATCAATGCTCCAGAGCTTGGATGATTAGTGAAATACGCATAATTGACATTTATTGGATAGACAGATTTAGGCTTTACTGAATTTTGACAGTCAACATGTGCAATTATTGACTGGCAATTAACAAGATTTAATTGCATTATGATAACATTTGAATTTAATCTTTATAAAAGGCTAAATAAAACAAGATTTAACTATAAGTAAAAATTATAACAATATAGTCCAGATCAACATAAATATGAAAACCACCACAAATAACAAATTTTTCATGCTCTTTTTTATTATATATAATGTTTTATTTACATGGCGACATTTAATAATTCAGAAAACTGGTAGCTGAGCTTTTAGAGCACGAGTTTGGGAGGGGATACTTGGCTGATACAGTAAAATGTCTTGGAACAAAATTTTAACAATACAGCAATTACAGAAACTTTTGAATAATAAAAAGGGATGCAATTATTAAATATAAATCCAACAAAATTAAAAAAATAAATAAATTGCATAAATTTGTGTGCTGGTGCTTTCGGAGGATTTATTTGCTTGATTAAAAATATATAACATATATCCTGAATTGTAGTAAAAGTATTGCATTGAAAATTAATTTTTGAAATGGAAAACATAAATTTGACATCACTATCAAAGAAAAAATTTCATATCGCTGTGAAACTTGTCTAGTAACAATATTTTTTCAAAATAACTTCCTGACCAAGTTTTTTAAAAACTTTCCCCATTGCATTTCTAATTAACATTGAGGTTTTCTTATTTCATATTTATTTTTGACAAAATTTACCAATTGAAGTACCATATATAGTTTTTTAAGCTTTTTTTTTTTCCTCCAAGGGATATTGTACCGTGCTTCCTTAAGGAAAACCATTTCAGATATGAGCAACCTGTGAAAAGTTGTGGGCCAAACTTCAGGATGATAGCGAAGTTGCAGGCAATATAATTGGGATTTTGAATGGTTTATATGGGTTTTATATGGGTCTTTGGTATGTTCCGCAAGCCAAATCAAAAGCTGTGGCAGGCCAGATCCAGCCCACATGCCGGAGGTGGGTCATATGTGCTTTATAGCATCAACATAGGCCTGGACTGGCCAGGTCGGCTGGTCAGCGATCGCCGAGGGCCCCCGGCCCTAAGGGGGCCCCAGTGAGGCATTCAAAAGTGGATATATAACTTTATAATAAGAGTAATTTGATTATTTATTTTCCAGCAATCTTACGTAGTAACGCAGCGGAGGATCCCAGAAACCCCATGACGCAAGAGGTCCCCCCCCGAAAAGTCAAGGCCCCCCAAATCTCTGAAATAGTTAAATGTGATTTTTAGGCCCGTAAGCCTAATTTTCCAATATTAAATATTCTAATACTCTATTCCATAGGTTCCCAACATGGGCGATAACGCCCCCCTTGCGGGCGTTTGAGGCTTTCAGGGGGGGCGCTAAAAGAGCCAGAGAAAATTAGAATGCATTGATATGGCATGGAGGGGCATGGGAAGATTTAACCAAATATAGTCTAAAAAAGACTTAAAAATCTCACTGATAATTCGTTTCTATCACGTGTGCGAAAATTCACATATTTCGATATGAGACTTCACTGTTCAGAGAAAGAGATAACTCTCTAAAACTTTTATTCCTCTTTTTTAAATGAAGAAGAAATTCAGTGGAGTTTCAATTCCAACAGTATTCTATCTATTAGTATTTTTTTTTTTTAATTTAATTCTTGCTTTCACCATGCATTATGCCCTCTTATTCCTCTGGAGTGTGGGGGGGGGGGGTGGTATTGAAATATTCACTAGAAGGTTCACTAGGTTCAAAAAAGGTTGGGAACTTATGCTCTATTCCCTCTAAATTCCTCAGTAAGAGGCAGGGCCAGATTTCCGGGAGGGCATTCGGGGCAAGCACCTGGGCCCCCAAATTGCTCTTTAAAAATTTGTAAATATTGAAAAAGTTTTTGAAAGAGGGGGCCCTCAATGAAGCTTTTGCCCAGGGCTCCCGAATCGACAAATCGGCTCCTGAAGAGGCCCCTTTTAAATCTCTAGACGAGGGCCCCCAAGACAGCCAGTCCGGGCCTGCATCAACACATTTATTTCTACTTATTTTAACAGTACTAAGCAATTGCAAAGCCCTCTAGAAAAGTTTAATGATCATCCAAAATTAGCACATCATGCATCTTAAGGGTGTATGTCGAAGAAACAAAATGTGCCTCACGGTCTTGGTATACTACATACTAGAATCAATGAAAACACAGTGCCTTTTATGAAAATTCCAGAAAAAATTCTTAAACATTGAATTGAACAGCTAAATTTTTAAAAGGGTGACACTAGCTGAAAAATTTTCTATAAGTTTCATAACTGATACAGGCTTGTTTATTTCAGTGCACAGTACAGCTTGTAAAGAGAAATTCAAAACAAAGTATTTGACAGAATTATTTTATTTTTTTATGGAACAAAATTGCATGTTTTTGAAATACACTGCTAGAGGATATTTTATGTAGCAAAATCCAATTGGACTGTGTAAATATTGCAAATTCTTTGAATAAAGAAAAGCAATGATGAGTAATAATGTTGATAGAGCAAGAGCCAGCGACTGCCAGACCTTCGTTATAGCATAAAAGCTGAAACTTCCTCTGCACATACCCCCCAACAAAGGTAGGAACAATCGGCCACTATAAAGTTTGGATGATCGTGGCTTTGTCAGGTAACAGGTGGCAAAGGTGTATAAAATTGCCAAAAATTTTGTCATTTCATAAAGCTTAATTTTTTTATATGTTCTTCTTCGCAGTACTAGAAATCACTTTATCCCTTGCCAGACACTTTTCCATCGTGGCAAACCCCCGCCAGACAACCTCAAAGTCTTGAAAAACGTAATTCTATTACAAGCGCGCTGCAAGAAAGTTCGCGCGTAAGAAAGTTCAGAAGT
Source organism: Cheiracanthium punctorium (assembly GCA_038373885.1). Classification (NCBI taxonomy): domain Eukaryota; kingdom Metazoa; phylum Arthropoda; class Arachnida; order Araneae; family Cheiracanthiidae; genus Cheiracanthium; species Cheiracanthium punctorium. The sequence continues at coordinate 206,089 of JAWZYV010007395.1, read as the reverse complement.
AGCAGTATAAAATGTGCTTGGCACTTTGTGACCAGTGTGTATATACCACTAGTGTATATTTGAAAATTCTTATTTAAAAAAGGAACAATTATTTTTTTCTTTTCAAAATTGGCTTTTTTACTTCTCTGTTAAATGCAACCCACTCCAAAAAATTGGCAATTTTTTTTTCTTCCTAAAATGGCTGTTGCCAAGCTCTGACAGTTGCCAACTCGCATTCAACTTCGTATATACTTATTTTAGTGCAGTCTTCGAAAAAAAAATACTTGCACTCTGCTACATACAATGTAGTTTGCAGAAGGTTACAGCAGGGTTACAAAACAGAAACTAATCAAATTCACATAGAGAGAAAAAAATCATAAATTTTGGGTTACGGAAAAATACTTTTTTTTCTGCAGTTAAATAACCCAATTGTTCCTAAATACATATTGTTCTAACTTTTTTAGCCATTGTGTTTTAAAGTTATTTTGTTTGGTTTCAGCATTTGATTGATCAAACAAATGAATTCTGGGAAATTCATTGCAAAAGGGACTACAAGTTACTGAGACCACTTGAGCATGAAACATGGAGGGATCTATATTTGGTATTATATTTTAAATTTCTTTATCTGAAATTAATAGTGAACTTTTCAATGTATTACAATATCATTTTTACTTTTATCCCAGAGGGCATCCGATGAACGGGAACGAAAGCTGAAAAGCATTACAGCCAGTATATGTGCTAATATATCAAAGTCAAATCCAGGTAAAATGCTTCTTTAATTTATTTATAATTTTGAATTGATTGCTCATTTCATACTACAGATCATGTCTGTGCTACAATTCTTATGATGAAGTATTGGTGATCAAATTGGCATTTAGAGGTGATTGCCATGCCAAATGAGAACACAAAACTACCAACACAAATAGTTTAAGTACATGCTGATGTAAATAATCTTTCACAAAAAATTTCTTTAAATAAATTTTAATAAAATTTCCATAACTTTCATGTATGTATTTGCATATTTCTATTCATATTTATTTATAGAAATGTGCACTAACACAAGGACACTTCTTAACTTGCACATAGATTTCTTTTTATTACTACTAGCAGCCTTCGGTGACCAGCTGGTCTGCCGATGGCCACTTGATGACTAAAATGTGCTACCTATACTATTGTTTAAAAATCATTATTTTTTTGTAGTGCGTCAAGTAAAGCTAGCATATGTTGATTCAACTGCTAAACCACCACGTGATGTAGCTCGCAAACAAGCGAAAAATGGAACTGCTGTTCCTGCATGTGTTCCTATAAAGACTGGACCACCTTCTAAATCAACACCTAGACCAACTGCACCTGCAATAAATTCTGGAAGTAGTAGTAGTACTACTGCAGAAAGGCCAACTTTCACAAAACAAAGTATGTTAAAATTTTGTATTAGAAAATATGACATTTACAAATGAAAATTTCTTTTGCCTTAGTAATTTTCTATCTTAAATGAAGTCTTATAGTAAAGGATAAGCGTGTTTGTATTGAGAAATCATAGCTATAATGATCCCCAGCCCTCCCACCCAATTGAGAAGAAAAAATATTTTCATGTGTAAAAATAAAGTACTGTAATTTCTGGTGTATAGTCTATGGTGGCAGATAACCTGCAGGTGCTTTCTTTTATGAAGAAGAAAAATATATTTCTTGAGATAATTTGGCGAAGTTTTAACCAAAATGATTTTTCTCTCCTATGGATAGTAAAACTGAAGAAGTAAAATTAGAGTTGGTGTTTCAGTTGTTAAAGTGCAAAACTTTACTGATTAGAAAAAAGAATGGCATTATTTAAATAGCAAATTATCGAATGTAACTAAGCTTTGTTTAAAAAAAAGCTATAACTGTGTATACGCATAAACTTTTTTCAACCAGGCCAAAGCATACACAAAGTGCATTATGATAAACAAAATTAAAGAAAAAATTAATAAACACTTCATTTGGAAATCTAGAAACAAAAAATTATAATATGAATAGTACTTATCGTAATTTTTAAAAAATCATAATTTTTTCAAGTTGCATTACCGTATTATCCCAAATATAATGAGACACCAAAAATTTTTTTAATTTAATGTGATCCATTCATTTTTCATAAAAGAATTTGGAGAAAATCAAATTGGGTCAGATAACCATTTATTTAATAACTAATAACAGATTGCACAATGGCGATAAAATTAAGTAATGTAAAACAAAATTAGATAAGGGAAGTAAGAAGTATATTCAATTATTATCTAGGCCTCAAATTTAATACAAGTCAGACTTTTAACAGGACATGATCAGCCAAAAAATATTGCTTAATATTTGGGCTAATACTGTATAAGCAAAGAAAACAACTTGCCTTTGTACTGAAAAATATATTGACAACAATATTAAATAAAATAATCAGTACTGTTAATTTATTTTCAAAACTAATGTACTTTTATTTGCATGTTAAATTAATAAACAAAGCTAAAAGATGGAATAATCTAATAGTAAAAACTGAAGGTTTCAGGAAAAATTTTAGATAATATGCAGCAGTATATAACATGCATTGGATGAATTCTTTTCTAAGCAAATAATCATTCAAAAATTACAGTATAATAAAAAAATTGCTAATAAATATTTTGCTTTAATCATACTGTATATTTCAGTTTATTTGATCTGACAGATATCTTTTAAAAAACTATTGACATTAGCATTAAATTTCTAATTACAATATATTTTCTAATGATATGCTGTTATTTTTTGTCATACACTTTATAAAGGGTCATATATTTTTAAAAAAATTGTTTTTTGTATACAGAGTCACTATTAAAAATTATGTGATTTTTAATAGTGACTATTCAAAAAATACAAAGTATGTCTTATAAAATAAAAACTGTGCATGTGTAAGTGGAGTATTCATTAGTTATTCAGCTTTAAAGTTTTGAGCTTTTATCACTGATAACTAAGGATTAATTCTTAAATTAAGAAAATGTAAATTAACTACAAAGTGAAAGAGAAATATTTCTGCTGTATTTCTATGATTTGTCTTCTTGCATTTAGTATGTAGCAAGCAAGTCCCATTGACTTTGAACAGCAGTGACACTTTTCTTTTATTGAAGATTTAAATAATTTGCTAAAACCATTCATTTTTGAATGTTTAACATTTCATTAAACATTATATTTAAGAAAATGAAATTTTTTTTCTACACAAGGTCACTAGAAAGCTACATTTTATAAAGGGCTGTATATTTCAAAAGAAAAAATTCAAACCATAACACCAAAGAAAATTTCATAATTGGAATTATAAAACTTCAATAGATTTAAGATTATGATGATCAAATAAATTTAAACACACTGATAACGTAGGTCAGATATCAATAACCATGGCATAAAATATTTTTTTTCTTCATTTAACTTAACACAAATTAGCAGGAATAAAATTTAATATACTAGTAAGTACAGTCAGGATAAACTTATAGAAGTTTTTTCACTTAATGAATATGCATAAAGCTCCATTAATTATTAAAAAATGAAATCTTAATGAATGAATGATAGACAAAAAATGGACGTTTGGGTAAAACAGAGAGGATCTTTATCACTTTATTCACAGATCTAAAATATCTATCTTGCAGTTAGTATTTTCTAAATTTACATGATCTTCAAGTGCTTATAGATAAATAATCCCAGACTTAGCGAAATCAGCGGGCCGGGTTCCTAAAGCACAAGGACCGTCAAATGTCTAACGTCATCATCCACTTAGATGGGTGTCCTATTGCTTATGATTAAAACCAGCCATATTAAAAATATTGCAATTTCCTGCAGAATTTTTGCTGTTTTCCAGTGCAATGTTTTTCAATGAAAAGGTATAATAGGAGAACAGCAGAAGCAAACTTATCTAATGCTAATATTTTTCTTAATTTTCATCAAGTTAATTCTTTGTGTTTAAAAAAAAAAAAGCTTAGGAAGAATTTATTATAATATTGAATTTAATCTGTTTTATAGAGCCTAAAGTTGCACCATTGATGGCAAAGACTTTAAAAAGTATGAAGCAATGTTTTCGTCGCAAGTAAAAATATTCCAAGATCTTTGTAATTCCAGCGATTCGACAAGAATTCCCAGTTTGTCACCATTACATACAGTCAAAAGTACCGATGAAGATGCATACATAGTGAATGTATCATTTAAGATTTTTGACTATCCGTAAAAGCATGGCTGTGATAAATTTGAAGTTCAGTTGTACTTAAATAGCTTGTTTTTTATTTTATATTTTGATGCATTAATTAAAAAATTCTGATGGAAATGTCTTCAGCGATGCCAAACATTTAATGTTGTGAACAGTTTTGATTCCCTATGGTGTCTGAGACTGAGAAGTTTTTGATATTATACCCTAGTAAATAATATCACTGTAATGTAAATTTCTCGGTCAATTTTTCTTGTCAAAACCTGTTATCCACAAACAGGGAAATGAATTCAAGCTATTTTCTTTATTGTAAAGGTTATGGGAAATGTAGTTTTTAGCATGATATATTTATGCAATGTTTTCTTTGAAAACTGATTGTTATTTTATTCATTTACACTCTAGTTGCTTATTATAATTTAAACACATTGTTAAATTGTTTATACAGTGCATTAATTTATAAAATTTCATTATTGTAATGCAGCTGTTTAGAATGTTTCATTTTTTGCTACATAAATCATATGAACGGCTTGATACTATGAGACAGTTCTTTTATGAATTAAAGAAAAAAGGAAAAGCTGATATGTCTGAAAATGGAAGGATGAATTTTATTTAAATTTGCTTTAAACCCTTCCTATTTCTATCATACAACATTGTTTTCATGTTAAATTTACATGAACAAACTGCTAGTTCTGTCACACAATGCTACAAATTGAGGGTGATTTAAAAAAAAGAAAATCATGCAAATGTTCGCTGAAGCATTTTGCATGGTTTTGAAAAGCAAAAAGTAAAGCATTCAGTAGTTATAAAGTATTTTAAATGTATTTTAAACATAAGTAATAAGCAAGTTCTTGTGTTCAGTGTTCACTTCCACAAAATTGTAAAGTTGAAAATAAATAAATACTTTGAACATAAATTTCTTCATTGTGTTGGCCTTAGTTTATACTTGCAAAAGAATTTAATGAAAAATATTCATAGTTTCCTTTCTAAGCTTTCATTTATTCCTTTTTATCAATAAGCTTTTTAGATTATGCATGAAAATTAACACATTTGCATCAAGCAATTTTCAATAAAATTAGTTTTTAGTTGATGTATTTTGATATAAAAATATTTTGCAACATAAAATAACTGCAAGTTTTCCTCATGGAACTACTAAAAATCTTTTTGATATAACCATTAACAAAGAAATTAAATTTGTTATTTGCTTGTATGTGTATAATATGCACATTGAAAGGAAATTGTTTTTGTGTAATGTTAACTAACACTTATGTTTGAAGCTATAAACAGTCAACATACTTAGCTGTAATACTGAGTAGTTAGGCTTGAGGACCCTAAGATTGTTTTAACCCATCCAGTTACCTATTTTTATATAGCATATTACTAAAACTTGGCACTCAAATTTCTCCCGCGAATAATTTGAATTATGCTAATGACAATATAATGTGGTGGAAAGAGAGAAAATAAAATTTAATAGTGGCATTTTATATTTATGAAAATACACATGGTTTTAAATATATTAAAAGATAAATAGATTAAGTGCCAATTGTTAATTTAAAAGAAATAGCTTATCTTAAACTCTTTTACAATGGATTAAGATGGCATTTACTTTAGAAAAAATATGATACATTTAAAGAGGAGGGAGAGGAAATATTATTTTGGGCTATTTCTGTGAAATAATAAATCAATAAATTTGAAGAAAATAATGAGCAGTCTATTTTAAGCTTAGTTTGGAAAATGAATATGTAAAGAGTGATAAAATTCCAATGAGGCAGTCTTAAAATTTTCACCAAAGTAGTAATCATATTAGTCTAGACAAAGAAAAAAAATTAAGTATCCTTCAATAAATGGACTAACTGGCCTCGGTAATTTGGGGGGGGGGGTGTAAAGTAAGTTTATTTTAACACCCCTATATCTGGGTATGCTAGTGAACAATTATGTGAATTATTACAATTTTAAATTTGTTAGCTTTACCTATAAATGTTTAGTAATAATTATTCATAAAATTAGTTTTGGATAAATCATTTATCCAGTATGGTAATAAAATTAAATATTAAAAATTGACCATTGCAATGTTAAAAAAATTAATAATTAAAAAATTACTGATCACTTAAAGGAATTTGTTCAGCTTTATTTAACTTTATATTTATGATCCTATCAAACATGGTGTAAAGAAAGAATAGTTTCTATTTTGATTCTTAATTAAATATTTGTAATTTCGTTTTTGGTACAGGGTTACTACTCAAATCTGGAAAAAGCCCCCCCCCCCTCCCCCGAGTTTTCCCTGTATGTACATGCATTATTCTCATATGCAGTAAAATACCAGAACAGATTTATTTATAGTCAATATTCCACTTATCTATATACCCAGTCGCAGAAACTAAAGGTACAACAGAAAAAGATAAAAATCACAGAACTAATAAAAAAAAATATCAAAGACGAATGCTGAAATCTCAATTTGATACAAAATTTGTAACTTACTTAAATACATTAACAATTCATAGTTTTTGCAAGTTCATTTATTTGTGCATCAATTTGTGCTACTCCTGCAGCTTTTTCATTTCTTATTTTCATTTTTTTTATGTAACACCTTAATTTGTTCAGATGTTTTGCGTTTTGTTACTTTAGACTTCCTTTTCTTTTTCTTCATCTTTTTGCTTCTCCAAAACTTCATGGTATCTTACACAGGCAAGTTGTGCATGCTGAATTAGTTCCTTTGATAATGGGTCATTTGAAACACCTCCACAAAACTGTATTTCATCATAAACAATTCTCGGCCTGATCAAAGACTCTGAGATTTTCTACTATCATGTCTTTGTTAATACTAAACCCACTTTCGACAGCTGCATTTCTGTGCGACAGTAACAAAACTATACTTTTATTACTTCCCATAAATCTGAATATTCTTTTGACTTTATTAAATCATAGTAAAAATCATCCAACTGAATTTCTTCATCACTTTTTCCAAAAAAACCCCCATCAAATTGTAGTTTTGTACATTCGGCACTTGTAGATGAAATCTTCATTTGAATACAGCTGTTAAAGTAAACCAACCATTCACTTTTTGCACAGTAATGTGTTCTTCCTCAGCAAAATTGGATTGACTGATGAGGTAACTTTCATAATATCGAAGCTGTTTGACATATGTTCCAATATTTTTTTTTTTTTTTTAGTATTCTTTACAAACAAATTGTTATGGGATTAAGGCAGATTATCTACACAAGGGATCTAGGTCTGGGTGAGGAGCCCTGTGTGGAGGGGCTCTTACTAAGGGGTCCTAACCCATATTTACACTAATTTTCGGAGAAAACCACAGAAAACTCCAAACGGTTAGGTTGGCAAATGAGACCTGGCTTCGAACCAGGCACCTTCCATCTCCCAGTTCAGTGTGCAATGCACTATGCCACTGGTGGGGCCTTTAAACAAGAAACATTCAGCTAAAAAATTGTCACGCTCCCTGATTCCAAAGCTTTACTAATATTTAAATAGTTGCAGTCCTTATACCTATATCGGCATTTAAAAAAAAAAAAAAAGTATTAACATCCTCCAGATCTATTGAAATTAAATCTTCTAATGTCTTAGAAGATTAATGTAATGGACAGAATGTAATGCTTCATTAATCTTAGTGTCTTTCACAGTATTTTACATCAACTGCTCTAGTACAAGGAAAATATCTTCATAAAGGAAAGGCACGATGGGTTTAGGTGACTGGAATTGTTTAAGGAATGGCTGCAGGATGTTGGCAATATATGAAAAACTTATTTTAGCAACAACCAATTTATCATGGAATGTACTGACAACATTGTCACAAGTGGCAGATGCTGGCAAATTCTTTGCACTGGATTCAACATAGTTTTTTACACTGGGAAAAACTTTTATAGCACGCTCACAAACATCCACATTTTCAACCCAGTGTACACTACAGAACTTCAAAGGAAATTCTGAGGTTTTCTGTGGTTTTTCATAAAACTTTCATGCCTACTGGGCTGTCTTTAAATAAGCCATGTATAGCTCTAAGAACTGTATCTATTTTCCAACCTGTAGATTTCTGTCCAAATTGGAATGCTCCATGAACTATATGAAGACACGAAGCTCCTAAATCAAGAATTTTGAAATTTTGTGCGGACAGTAACTAGCCTTTTACATGCCTTAAAAATTTTAAATTAGCATTTGGCCCATCCATACTAATTTGCAATAATAAATGCATATATCAAATCCTAAATTGCTACTTCTCAAAAAGTTCTATAGCAGTAACACATCTCAAAATATGGAATTCAAGTATCATGATGAAACTGTTAGTCGAATTACAAAAATATCAAATAATTTAATCCATTTGACATTTTTGAGCAAATTGATTTAGGACTTCGTCAAAACACACTACATACTTTTGGTTCTTTAGACTTCAGTAGGGATTGTTGAAAAAATGGGGCTAATCCAAACCAAATAAGACACAAGATTTTGGAACATTCTAATATACAATTCTTAGCTATATTACTATCAGTAAACATATGAGAAAATACTTCTACGCTATTAAATGCATTAAATGAAGAATGAGATTCAACAAGCATCAGTGCCTGCATAATTTCAGCTTTAAATGTATCTTGCTTCACTAAAAAACCTGATAAAGGTTGCTGGCCTGAAGTTGATGGTACCGGAACACTTGGATTTCTTTTCTCCAAATTTTGGGGGATTTTGAAGTCATTTAAAGATTAATTAATCAAATTTTCCATCATAGTTTTTCGCTTCGTGCTATTTTTTACATGGCTTGCAAGAGCCTATTTAGCAATATTGCTAAGGCTAAGTTTCCTCTTGCAAAATGAGCAGAGTGCTGAATATGGGTCATTCAGAATTTCTTTTATCCAAGTAGAGAAGACTGGATAAACATTTTTATCGGACCAATCCAGATTAAATCTTGACTTCGAAGGACTCTTTATTCAATTAAATTGAATACACAGCAAGAAAAAGCAACAAAGATGTATACACACAATGTACATATCATAAATGTAAACATGCCTCACAATCTCATTGCCATTACAGCAAGAGAAATTATCTTTCTGGAAGATGAAGTTTTTATGCCATCCGCAATGAATGCACCAAACAGGAATTCTCCCCTCCTATGATGAGGATACTTACTGCACTATCTGTTGAGCTCCGGACTGATGATAATTTTTAGCTGAAGATAGTTTTCCAGGCATGCTTATTAGCTGCAGCATGTAGAGATTCTGGGATAAAGTGGATTCTCCATGGGAACAAAGTACTTGCAGGAAACAGGGTGCAAATAGTAAGATACAGATGCAGTTTCATAGTGCAAAAGCTGTACGCATTTTTGCACTATATATATATATAATATATTGTAATTGTGAAGATTGGGGCTTTTTGGGTGAAAGAGGAAAAGAAATGTAAAATTCCCTATATTTCCCCCTTTTTAAGGAAAAGTTAAGATTTCCCTGTATTTTAGGTGAACTTTGAAATTTCCTGTTTTCCCCGGTCCCCCTGGTGGCATAGCAACCCTGTGGTAGTTTCAATGTTACATTAGTCTCATCAGAAATGTTAGTCACACAAAAAAAACTAGTGTTTTACTAAAATTTCAAATTAAACTATTATGTCTTTATTTATGGATCTTCTAATGCATACAACTTTAAAGCTGAAAAAGTTAATTTTATTTTTAAGTATATAGCATAAATGTTACATTAGTTAGTCACCATGAAATGATCCAAGTAAACTTAAACAACTGTAGTGATAAAACAAATGTAATGATAGTGTACATGAAGCAGTTACCTGAAAATTTATTGACAAAGCATGTGCTTTCAGTAAAATAAGGGGCTAAACAATATTAAATGTATGCATGATTTTATATGCAGTGGCGTAATTTTCTTCATATTCTGAATGAACAAAAATATTAAGATAAATTTGAATTAGCACAATTTTTAATTTCATTCATTTACTTAAATTTACTTTCATTCACTTATGATACTGACAACAAAGAAATCTAGCTTTCATAAACTATATTTACATTATGACAACATACTACTAATCTACAAGCTGATCTGCAGCATCCTGTAGTTTTGCACTTTATTAGATTGTTTTGGATAATTCCATTTCTATAAAATTGAAGATGTTTCTCTAATTCGCCCTTGCTGCCATAAAGTTAACAAAAGTCAATATTTTCCCTTTGATTTCTCAGGCTTTTTAAAAATTGTTACATTGCACTGTTGCAAATTATTAAAGTATGATTTACTGTCTGCCAAAATTATTCAAAGAAAGATTTTCCAACAATAAAAGAATTGAAAAGCATACTAAATTTTTGAAGGCATACTGCAATCAAACGTTATCCTGCTTCATCACAATTCTTAAACTAATGAGAGACATTTTCTTTGAAAGTTATACAAGTCCATTTTGTATTACAATAGGTTTACTCTAAAATTTTTGAGATAGTGACAGAAAATAGGCAAAAGAAAATTGTTAAAAATGTAAATTTGAACTCGTACGGTCACAGATGATAATTTGTAACAATTGCAATTTATCTGTCATGGAATAAATTTTGAAAGAAAGGAAAATGGAATTGACTCAAAAATATTATTGTGCTATGATTTTCTATATTTTTAAAGTGGGGGCTAAATTAAAAATAATGGCCTTAACATCTACAATTATCATTTGCAAAAGCACCCATCTTATGCTACAGCATTCCGATGGTTCACAGAATTTCTTAGAGGTTAAAGTTCTCTTCTGGATGAAGAACACAGGAAAAATCTTAGCAGCAGTAGTCCTAGAAAATATGTCTCCCATACAAAAAATGTTAATAATAATCTCTACATTTACAAAATGATACAGAAGGAACTTAGCATTGGATCCACAGCTATACATAAAATTATTCACTAAGAAGTACATATAAAAAATAAATTATGGAGAACCCAACGACAAATTAAATAGATTCTGACATGCTCCACCTTTTGGTGTTCTAAGAAAAAAACTACTTAACAATGATGGACATCACCTTATTTCTAAAATTGTTACTGGTGATGAAAGGTACAGTTTTTTGATGTTCTAACATGTAAAGAATGAGTCTGAAACCCCAAACCAACAATGGTGAAAGGACAACAAGCTCTAAGTAATATACACCGCTTTCTTCAGAAGTAAAGGATTGGTCAAAGCTATCAAGCTAGAGGGACAGAGGACACTTATTGATGTACCAGTTAGGTGTAACCTCCAGAAATTCTTCAAGAAGTTAATGTAAGGGGACTTTGCTTCATCATGAGAATGCATCTTCTCATATAGCAAGATTGACAGTAGAAATTCTTGAACAAAAACACATCAAAGTGATAGAAAACCCACCCTATTCCCCCTCATCTTGCTATGTGTGACTTTTGGCTATTTTTTAAATCTAGAGAAAAATTTATATGGTCACAGTTTTCACTCCAAAGATGAGATTGATGAGGCTGTAAAAGCATATTTTACATCAATTTCAAGAAATGGATTTCTTGAGGCTTTTAAACTTTGGAAAATTCACCTACAAAAGTACATTGATGTTGGAGGGGATTATTTCGAACACTCCTAAAATGTTAATTAACTTGTATCATTTTATAGTATCCTAAAAGTTTGAGAATGACTCTCATAGAAATATTTCAGGATTGGTAGTTTTAACTACGTAAATTTATACTGACAGCATGATGAAAATTTTTAAGGTTATTTGAGGACACCTGTTTTTAAGCAAAGAGCTCATTTCAAGTAGCTGTTATCAAAATTTAGCTTTCTGTGAAATTTACACTTGCACCAGTTTCAAAGAAAATGGGTCATATGTATAATACAAACTTCTTTTACTAAGTTTTGGAAACATACAAATATTTTTCTTAATTTAACAGACAACAGTTTAACTCATTATCATTAACATTTATTTCAAGATTGTTTCTTACATTGCATGCTTCCATACGGAAACAATGAAAAAAAGTTATCATAAGATCTGATAACTATTGTGATAAAAAAAAAAAAATCAAATTTCTTTATACGAATGATGGTGTTACTTTTTGTTTTGAGGTTGAAATATTACTTTCTTTCAAAACATGTTTGCACACAAGGGTCACTTCTCTGAAAAATAGCCATGAGAAGAAACTTAAAAATTAGAAAAAATGTGATAAGGGATTTCATGCTCTTTCTTTATCTCCACTGAGTGGGTTTTCAAAAAAAAAAAAAAAAAAAAATGCTTAGGCTCTTTTTTTGTAAAATGGAGAAAGGGGTGGTCTGCTACCATTGCCTCTTATCTTTTTGCTTGCCACCTGAGGGTAGACTGCCTCCTCTCCTTGGTATGCCACAGCACTGCCCTACAAGATTATTCTTCCACAGAGAACATGTGGGACATTATTGAATGATAAATCCAGTACCATCCAACCACACCTAGCACAGATTGTTGATTTGAATGATGAAGTGTAACAGTCATGAAACAACATCCTACAAAATGACATTCAACTGAATGAATACTTTCATGCAACATTGTGGTGACTCATGTTTATTAAAGTACTGCTATGTTTTGACTCAGGGCCGGCCCTAACAGTTTTGCCGCCCCGGACAAAAATATAAAATGCCGCCCCTCCCTAACACAGTAAAATTACTGCTAAAAGAAATATTGTTCACAGATACTGTTTCCATGCCTATAAAACTCGAATGGCTCTTTAAACATAACACTGCATAAGAAAAACCATATTTATTAAATACCACACATTAAGCTAAAAACCAAAAGAAAGAGCAAAAAATCAAGATTTTTTTTTACTTTTAATTCCGCAAAATTCCTGACTTTTTCTCTTAAATCAATTTTTCAACTAATTCATGTTCGATAGCCAATGTAGTTAAATTATTAAGAGTTATGGAACATAAGAAATTTTTAGTTAACTTTAATTTTGAGAAACTCTTCTCTGCTCTTGCCACAATTACCGGCAAAGAAAACGAAATTCTTGAAGTAATAGCAAGATGTGGTGTAAAATCTAGAGCTGAAATTAGCTTTAAAATTTCAATTGGGCTTTTCTTTTTGCCTAATAAGGCCATAACTGACACTTTCATTTACTAGATCAAGCGCATTTTTATTCACTGATTCCCCATCGGTCAGCATTAACTCCAATTGTTTACTCTATAAACAGTGTTAACACTATTACACTGTGTTGCAATGTTTAATTAGCACTGAGTATCTTTTAACTCATATTTGCCCTGCAAAAATTTAAAATAATTGCATTGAGTACTTATTAAATTAAATCTGCATTCTAAGATATTAATCGCTTTGTTTACTGTAAAAAAATAAAACTATCTTGAATTTTAATTTAGGATCTTTCACCAGATCATCTCGTGTTTCGCAATCAAAATTAATAAGCTATGTGGCTGAGTAAATTCAGTGTTGGCCAGAACAATATCTCGTTGGTCAGTTCTCTTGCATAACAGAACATTTCATTTTAAATCACATCCAATCGAAGATCCTTTCAAAAAATCTTTACAGTTTCTTAAGAGTTCTAGAGCAGGCGGTAAATCGTTGTCTTTTGACTGCAATAACTTTCTTAATAGATTCAAGCAACTGAAGATATTGTACCAAATAATAATACAGCATAGGAACATGAACTGTTTGAGAGAGTTAAATAATCCTGAAACCAAATCACTGGAACAAAAACTTAAAATTCTTTCATCAATTTTAACGGTAGCCTCACTTGAATTAGATTTGTCAATACCTTTATACCTTACAAAAAATGCGATTTTTTATATTTTTTTGGCATCAGGAATGCAATATAGAAATATGGGATAGTATTTGGCTTGTTGAATTTCATTAACAAAGTGTAATTTGAATCTCAACTGGAAACGTTGTGAAAAATCTATGCAAAATGTGTAAATATTTGTTCGCACATCACATATAAACAACTGAAGCAAATGAAATGGAATTTATTGAAACACCAAAAGTGGCAACTTAATTTAAACTGCAGGTGCTAAAATATTTCTAATTCGTTTAAAAGCTTTGAGATTTAAAACTGTTGTTTGAAAACTGTGCGTAAATGTATGTTCGCCCTTTGTTAAAAAATGACTCAATGGAATAGAATGAAATTTGGAATTATATTGAATGGTAAGTTAATTGAAGCAATAGATGCCAAAATTGTTTTAAATAATTTATGTACTTTGAGATTTTGTAAAAATCGCTTTAAAAGTTTGTTCTGGAATCCATCAAAAACGTATTAAGAGAACAGAATGAAATTAGGTCATGCGGGTAACAAAGCATCATAGACATTTTTAAAAGATTTGAATAAATTGAAAGGATTTGTAAAAGTTGCATTGTATTTTTTCTTTTCTTTTTTAGGGGAAGGGCGTCACTTTAAGGCGTCTGGAGATGATGCAAAAGGTGGCTGTTCGACGTAAACAAATTACGTCGATTCCTTTTTTAAAATTATTATTTTTTTAATTTTGAGATATATACATATATATATACATATATATATTATTGAGAAAATTTTGTTTGACCACTTCGTGAAAACAACTAAAAGACAAAAGGGAATGAAATGAAATTTTGTTAAATAGTAGGCGGTTAGTAAATTAAAATTACAGGTTTTTAATTTTCTACAAATTTGAATTATTTTTGAAGTATGACGTAAACTTTGATTTAAAGTTTTTCGCGCATCCAGTAAAATCCTCAAAGTATAATTCAATCAGACGTTGCAGTGTTAAATATAGGATACTTGCTATTACAAAGCATTTTCCTGATATTCTCTTTTCGGTTTAATATTCATTGAAGCTCATTCACTAAAAGAAAACGTTAATTTTGAATGTAAAATATTTTCTCTATTGACAGTTTGTCTCAGTAGTTTGTTACTCTCTAATCTGAACTCGTACAATTCAAACGATATCAAGCGCGGTTAGTAAAAACCCATCAATGACGGATGGGTGCATCAGCTGGTAAAGTTATATAGAATGATATTCGGAATATTTTTTAACAATTCTTCTGCTAATACAAAATGTATTTTTCAAATTCGAGCCAAAATGCCACCCCTAAAATTTACCGCCCCGGACAGGGGTCCGGTTTGTCCGGCCCTAGGGCCGCCCCTGCTTTGACTGGCTGTTCTTATGCGTATTTTAGCAAATGACATTGAAACTGTAGTCATATAACTATCATTTAAACAGATGCTTTGCCTTAATTTCATTCCTTTAAAACTTCTAATTGATGATGGGATATTTTTTCAAACAAATTATTTTCATATTCAAGACCTGAATGACTAACTTCTTGAAAATGGTTGTTTCCTGTTTACCTAAGATCTCACTAGCCATAATAAATTTTAAACTGCAGGCTTTTTCTATGCCATATACAGTGATTTTGTGATAAGTTGAATATCCAGCTGTATCAAAGATTTTAGAGAGTCCCAGTCTGATCCAATAAAATTCAATGTTAAAATTTCTCTTTAAGTTGAGGTGGACATCTTTTATGTCAAAGTTTTTTTCTCTGTTCAGTTGTCAATCACTTTAAGATATGTGGTTTTTTTTTGCTAGTGAAAATGAGGATATTGACGAAGTCTCCAATACAGACTGGCACAGGGTTCTCAGATATTGATGAGCACATTGCCATCTGCAAAGGATTAAGTGATACTGCCATAGTAAGCAAAATTTAACCCCTTGCCAGTTAAATTTTTTTCGATTTGGAGGGTCAAAAAATGTCAATTTTTTTTTTAATACATATTTTGATATATATACATTTTTAAAGCATAATAAGACTATTCTCATACAAGATTTCCTAAATTGTGTATATTGCTACCATCTAATGGGCAGTAAATAAAAGTGTTTGAAAGCAAAACGAAATAATTTGGGAAAGATTATGTGAAAGAAAAAATTCCTACTGCCCGAGCTACACTCGGGATAATCCAGAATGGAACGTGTTACCTGCCCAAGTTAGCTCGGGAAAATCCAATAAGGGGTTAAGGGTTGGATGAGGATAATTCTGATGACAACGAAGAAACAGATTATGTTATCCCTCCAAATAACCAAGAAGCATCAGCAGACATCATTGCAATCTTGCAGCAGTATCTCAAAAGTAGAGACAATAGATGAAACCCTATTCGTGTCTGTACAAAAGATAAATGATTTTATAAATGGACAGCTCCATCAAAAACGATCAAAAATAATGAATTTTTTTTCAGAAAATAGTATATAAGTACTACAAGTTTACTTACGTAATGTATAGTAAGTACACACAGTTTCTTATAACGAAGTTATTGTATGCAGTATAAGTCCAGAAAGTACTATGTATGTGTTTTATTTTACGATTTTAAGATTATTCAATAAATCAAAGTTTTCCATTGGTTTCCAGGAATTTAACTTATTGTGAGATCACTGTAGTTAAAGTACAATATTTTTAAAGCCTTTAACTAAAAATGTTCTTAAAAATCATAAATGTACAAATTAGTACAGTAGACTCTCTGAAATCCGCACACCTTCAGACCAAGGGGTTTGCGGATAACAGACCACTGTTTTGTTTACAATTTCTTTTACAAGGGTGGATTAAAGGGCGGTCGCCCCCCCCCCTTCAGTGCAGGTTTCAGAAACATACAAATGGTGCCCAGAGCAGGTTTTGGTTTCAGTGCAGGTCCGGATATGCAGTTAATTCATATTAACTGCATCATATGTAGCTCAATAATCTATGTATATAATAGCTTTATAGTGCCAAATTATAACTAGGAACGTACTAAAATACACCATGCAAGGATTCATATTTTGTTAGGAATATGTCCCTCCCCCCCCCAAAAAAAAAATATATATATTTATAGTTTCAGGTCATAACTAAAAATACTGATCTTTATTTTAATATTTTTGCTTCATTTTTATAAAATATTACCTCGGATCATTGTATGTTAAAAATTTTAATTTTACTGAACCAAGATAGTTGTCCCTATGACAGTGTAAAGTGGCTAGAAACAGTTACAGTACAAAGATTCCAACTGGCTAGTGAGACATGACGTTAACAAAACATCAGAGGTCCTCAATATAATTTTAACGATAAAATTTTTTTCTATAAGTAATATATTGCTGCAATTAACAAATACATAATACTACAAGAATCTGGTGCTTTAATATCATTAATTAACAATATAATTACTATAAAAACCAATGTATTTTTAAAAGTGAAGTGATCGGCAGCCAGTCAGATTTGTGCCCTTGCTGTTCCTAGTCATCTGTATGACCGTATACCTACTTCTTTGATTTCAAGGAGAAGTGGGGTAAAACAGACAATTTAAACATTTTACAACTTCGTAAGTTTATAACTCTTCATTGTTAAAAGTAGATAAGGGATAATTTAAACCTTTAAAGAACACCTATTTAAAATTTTGTTTCTATAGGTTTATTTGCTACTATTTTAACAGTTTAAGTACAGCTACTGATGTATATTTTGAATGAGAAATACGAGATTAAGTTACTGATGATGGTGCAAAGAATGCTATTTATTATTGTTGGACTATAAAAATGAGGTTTTTAATTTTGTTTGACATTAAAGCTCTGACTGATAAATGTATAACTTAATTCTAATGCATTTCACTGGATGTATGAGTGATATTTTATTGCTTAATTTATTGTTGTTGCCATATCTTTTAAATATGTATGATATTGATAGATTTTTATGGTTTAAAATTTGTTCTTGGTTTGAACTTCATTTCCATAATGTATTCATGTTTTAATATTAAACATGTGTATTTTTATAGTTTGTAAACTTTGTGAACTGCTGGTATGGATAACAATAAATGTCATTAGAAAAAGAATTTCTGTCATTCATTATTTTGAATAATTTTATTCAACTTAAAACATTATTAGTATTCCACATGAACTTAAAGTCAAACTACAGTAATACCAGATATAATAAATATAGTATATTTTACAAGTTTTATTTGATGCAAAATAACTTTGTAGTTTTCTACAGCATAAGATTTCATGTAGCTTAGCACATGCAAATTATATGCAGATAAGACGTCAATCCTGTACTTTTACTCAAGTTCATTAAGAAATTGTTATGAACTTGGTAATTGAACTCTTAATTTTTTGCTGACTGACACTTTCGCTTCATTAAAACTGCATTTTCTCTCCCAAGAAACGAAACTGAGCAAACATTAACATGTTCGTTGTTTTGTAGTTTGTAGTTTTTTTTCCTTTCTTTCCTATACAAAATTATACATAATAAAAGGTCTCAACCAGGGAAAAAAAAAGGAGAAAAAAAAAAACATTTGAGAAGAGAAGTGATGAACTTCATTGCTTAAAAACAGTAAAGTTGTGTTTTGGTATTGGTAAAAATAGCATTAATGTGACAGTAGAGGTCGGTGTTTTAAAATTATTTATTTAATGATCAGCTTGAATTAGCTTTCAAGCTGACTAGCATTAGAGTAGTTGTACAAGAGCAATTAAAATCTGAACATAAAACCATTATTTTCAGATTCATAAAACCATTATGTTCTAATTTTAAAAGATTTTTAATTGCTCTATAACTTAATTTAATCTAAGATGTATTTTTCATTTGTAATGAGGCAAATTTTACTTATGATTTGGTTTTAATAAATAGAATCTTCTGTAAAAAGGAGAGCAGTATATTCTTAGTGGGAGGTTGGGGAAGGATAGAAAACAGAACATTGCCAGGGCGAATTTGATCAATTTTAAATAAATTTTACAATTCTATAAAAATGATGCATAAAAAATAACCAAGATCTTAAAGTTGTATCAAAATGTCCTTGCATGTTTCATAGAGGATGAATGGAAGCTATCAAACTAACTTAAAATCTTGTACACCTAGTCATAGCTATTGGAGGGTTTTTTTTTTTTTTTTTTTTTTTTTTTTTTTTTTTTTTTTACAAGACACAGTAACTCAATTGGCATGTATAATACTGTTTTCATGCATAACAAACACACAGTACAGGTCTTCTAATTTAACCCTCCAAGCGGCTGAGACGTAAAATCCCGTTCACTTCATTTCAGTTTTCACTGCAATGCATCTATAATTTCAATTATTTATAAGATCAAGGCATCATGAAACATATTTCGATATTAAAGCTTATGGATATTTTAGGAGTTAACATTTTAATAATTACAAATCTTCCTATCAAAATTTTATTTTTTAAATAATTTTAAAGCTGCATGAAATATTTGCAGTGAAAACAACTTTACATTATTTGCCCATTTCCAAGACGCTCAGAGGGTTAATATAATAGTGTTGCATTCAGGAAATTGGAGATTAGTTTGTGATGTAATAGTGATGCATTTAGGAAATTGTACAAGAGATTTTCTTGAATCGCAGTATAGATGTAAAGGTTCAAAATTATTAAAATCGGATCAAACCATTCATTACCATGTGTCTATAACTTCTTTTTACATAGCATGTGAGTAGTTTTACAAAAAGCATTCAAAATATTGATTTTATTTAAATATATGGATTAAAGACTAGTGAATTATGACTAATCATTGCTATTACAATACCTTAAAGCAAAAAGAAACTGAAGAATTCAGCTGTAAACAGAAAACTAATATTGCTCTTTTTTTTAAAGACTTCAAATTGCTTCAGTATCATTTTATGCAAGTGTTAAATAAGACATACTAAAATTCGATTTAAACTTATACCGAAATTATTCTTGGAACTGATTTTTCTAAATTAAATTTTGTGTACTTTGTATTCTGAAAGAAAAAGTTCCTACACAAAATTTTGCAATAGTCTAAAAATAAAAATTTGATAGATTGTTGGAGGGACTTTGGGTGGACTTATGGTGTTGAAGAATCTAAGTTCAAATTATGTTGGGAAAATGTTCCAGTATCACAATTTATTTTTAAAAATTTACTGCGTACTCAAAAAATACTAGTGCAACCATCTTCTGAACTGACATGAAAGGTCACAAGAGCAATACACATATAGAGTATTTTTAAATTAATATCTTAAATCAAGTTTCCAAAAACAGCTTTATTACAGAAATTATTTACATGACCATTTTCAAAGAAATGGTCACTTTTCCAAGTGTCCTAGTTATTTATGGCAGTTGAATTT
This sequence comes from Cheiracanthium punctorium, assembly GCA_038373885.1. Lineage (NCBI taxonomy): Eukaryota > Metazoa > Arthropoda > Arachnida > Araneae > Cheiracanthiidae > Cheiracanthium > Cheiracanthium punctorium. The sequence goes on along the minus strand of JAWZYV010007395.1, from coordinate 185,924 downwards.
ATCAACATGCTTAACATTTAGTTCATTAGAAAGTTGCACTAACTTGTTGGGAGTACTTGGAACTTGTTACTGAGCAAAACATGAGAACATTAAACTTAGAAGACAAGTTTAGACAACAAAGTAGGCAAAACTGGATTTATATTTTACAAATATCTATATGCTACTAATTGATAAAGCTGACAAGAAAATTACAGAAATAATCCCACAAAGATGCTTCATATTTTATAAATTAAGTGAAATAATTAACTGATAACTAGGTAGTAAGTCAATGTGTCACATACTGCAATAAAACTCAGCTGCTTAGCTAAAATCTAAAATTTTTGTATATACATTTTCTGTGTAGCAAACACGGTGCTTTACAGTATTATAAAATGGATAACATTTTTACATGTAGAAGGTAGAAAATATTGCTGCAAAGGCAAAATTTGCATTCCAGTCAAAAGTGACCATACATTCTGATTTCTTATATTAATATTTCTTGTTTTTCCACTTAGAAGAACACCACATACATGGAGAATCAACTTTAATGACAAGATGCCACCCCCAAAAGTAAAATCCAACTATGAAGCTTAAAGCTTTTGAAATAATTTAAATTATATGCATATGTTAAAAAACAAAACAACTACATATGTATGAAGTATTTATTTGTTTATGTCTATAAACTGAAAAACATTTGAGGTGCAAATCTAATTGCATGTTCAACAAAATACAAAAAAAAAAAAAAAATAAATACAGAATTTCAATATCTATACATAAGGAAACTTGATTTTATTTTCAAAAATAAGTATAATACGTTAAATAATTTAAAATGTTTGAAAAAAAATAACTCCAAATGAGATGACTATTTAAATGTTAAAATCATAAACTAACTGAAGTACAAATCTAGATTAACATGCAATCGCCACTCTAATGGGTAGGGAAATATATCACACATAGTTTTGTACTTGGATGTAAATGATTTCAAGATACACTATGTATAAGTAAGATAAAAAATACTGCTTATGGTTTCTCTTCATATGAGATGGAAAATTGCATAAATAGTGTAAACAACACTTGCAAGACATATAATATAAAAACATTTTAAAAGGCAACATTATAAATACATTACATATACACACATGCATGTGTGTAATATCCATACAACACTAAAGAATATTTACAATGACAAATGCAATATATATTAATTTATTTTTACCAGCACTTTTCTTTACACTTTAGTGTTTTTAGAATTGTCCGCCCAATAATTCTGAATAGTCATTGTTTCCAGACTATTAAGGAAGGAGTCATTATCTAAGGATGTCATTTCTTCAGAACTTTCCTGAAACAAAAATAATCAGGTTGTAAATTTTTTACAAAAGCTAAACATACATTTTTGAACTAATATTAATAAATAACTGATGATGTACACATGATGACAGTTAACTAACCAGGGTCGTCACTGGTACCAGTTTTAATGCCAGGGCCTCGTGCCAATTTTCATGCAACCGCCACCTTCTCTGTCTCCAGGATAAATATTTTCAAATTACCGTAATTTATGGAAGAAACACCGCACCCACGAAAATGAGCTTAGTTAGCTAGAAAATCATCAGAAACGCCGCAGCCGCGATTGTTGGTGGGGGGGATCGTAGGAGGGGGCGGTGATCGTGGTCAGAAGAAGTCAATGCCAGATAAAATTCAATTTCTAAAATAATTTCTTAATTAACAAAAAATAAATAAATAAAAAATAAGTTGCATTACTTATTAGACCTAATTTATTAGAAAAGCTATTAAGTTGATCAGATATATTTCGGGAGAAATTGGATAAACGGTAAAAAAAAAATCTTTTTTCTCCCCCTTCCCATAGAATATGTTAAAGTATTTACCGCTATTTTACGAAGCTTACGATTTCTATTTTCAAATAATCAGATATCAATGTTCATATTTACAAAGGCAAATTTATAGAAATTAAAAAAAAAGTTCTAAAAACCTTTTTGCATCCGCACAAAGTTCAGACAGACTACCAGGCGCCATTAAAATGAAAACAGCAATCGATGTGTGAGAAGAGGCTCCAGTTAAAAGTAAACATCCCCTCCCCCCTGCAGATGGCCAGCTGTTGATTACGCAATGAGCTTGCTTCAGCAAATTGTTGTTTTAAACTGAATGTTGTGTAACAACTCTTGATGGTATTTATTTATTATTTTTGATATTTGGGATTTATTTTAAAAGCACTCAGCATTTCTTGAGCATACCAATTAGTTGGCAGTGTTTATTCCATAGAGTGCACAGGGCGCAAAGGCGCACGGCGAAAAAAAAAAAATTCTTTCAGATTAACTTTATTTATTTCTTTTTTTTGGGGGGGGGGGAGGGGGTAAGGGTTAAACTCGCACCGTGCGCAACATTGACTAATTTTGGCTGAAATTCAGTATTTTAAGAACAATAGAGGTTCATGTGAAAACCGGATGCATTTAATAGAGGGTAGTGCACTTTTGCGGTATTTTACAGAACTTTAACCCTTCAAAATATATATTCAAAACTTCATTAAAATTTAATTATAATTCTAAAATGTAGATGTAAAAGATTTACTTCTATTTTTTTTTCTTTTTACTTAATTGAGGAGACATCGGTTGGATGTATGAAGCCATCCACTTCAGAGCACGGGACATGGACCCATCTCAGGGTGCTCTGACTTTCTCCAAAACTGGATCAAAGATCAAACCTCTTTTTTATGGGGGTAGGTTCGCATTCTGATTCGCTATGCTGTGATCTGTGCATGCTAAAGAGTACGTGTCGGTGGTGGCGCCATCTTTTGAGAAAATTATCACTAAACGAATTTTTCGATTTTTCGTTGAAGATCGGTTAAAAAAAATTAAAAATATTGTAAATGCCGCACTTACTATTTTTTAACTTTTAAACTCATAAACGCCACAGCGTTTCTTCCATAAATTACGGTAGTAAGGGAAGAATGCAACATTCTTCTGTTTTCTGGTTGCTACAGTGTAGGATTTTTTGGAGAGGCGGGATACAACCCTTTCATAAACCCGTCGAGGGATGGTATAAAGTTATTCTTCAGGAAATTTCTTGTTGAGATATAAATTTCCAAAGATTAAAATTTATTGAAATAAATTTCTTTCAATGAAATTATTTACAGCTCAACTTTGTTTATATCGATTTTCTGTTTACCTCAAAGTTTTTTTAAAGTCACAAATTGACGTAATGTAATTCAACTGAATTTTTTTCTCACTATCTCAAAGAAAAAGTCTGTCACTCCTCTTATCTCAATTTTTACTATTACTTAAAAATTTGCAAGATATAATCATGTGCCAGAAGATGTCTTTAATCTTTTGTATAAAAAAAAATGATAAGGATAACATGAAATCTAAACTAAAACAAGTAAGTGTGGAAAAAAATATCCAGTAACCCAATCTTAAATAAAATTCATCAGTTATTGTTTTGATTCTGTGTATAATTGATTAATATTTCTAACATTATTCCTAACAATCAAATTATCCATTTGTCATCAGAAAAGTAAAAATATTTTGCTACATAGTTTGATTTGATGATGTATTTTCAACATAGGATTAAAATATACCCCTGAGTAAGTTATTATGTGTGATTTTCGATATCTCGAATATTTTTACCAGTCCTGTTGACTTTGAGATATCGACAGTTGACTGTAACCATTCATAACACTAACATTATATCCACAACTTGTTTTAGCTAGACGGCATAGTCTCAGGCAATTATTCAGTGGAAACATCGTTTAAGCATGGCCTATTTTATGATGTATACTGATCGAGGAGAAATCATACAGCTGATTTTCAATTGGAACAAATAAATAGAAGCAAATTTCTTCTGAAACTTGGCATAAATATGGGTTAGGACCCCTTAGAAAGACCCCCCACAGAGGGCATCCCACCCCTTGGTCTAGAGCCATGCATAGCTATAATCGGCCCGTAATCCTACAAACAAATAAATGGAAAAAGCTTCCTAAGTAGAACAAAGAAAAGATCTATCCCACTAGAAAGAAATGCTGTGATATAAGCATTAGGAAATAAATGCAAAAAATAGTGTTGAGCATGTTACTTGAAAAAATAGGGAATGAAATTAATGATTGAAAATTAATTCATATAATTTAAATAATATTATTCTAATATTATTTTTGAACTACTGAATTTCATTTTGCATCTTCATTCAATAATCATTTTTATACTGCTATAACATTCTTCATTGTATGCCATGATATGGAAGTTGCTTTGTAGGGTATAAGAAAGTTTTCATAAGAGGGCCCCATATGAAGCTTTTGCCCTGGATCCACACCTCTGCAAATCAGTCCCTGATCAGAGTATTTGATTAAAAAAAGTCACAACAAGCTCTTTGTAATAGATTGTAACAGAAGATTGACATGTTTTTGTTAGAATTTATTTCCTGGAGAATCAAACAATAAAACAAGATAAAAACATATATATTACTCAAATTTTGGCATTTTTAACTTAATAATGCTGATTTTTAAAAAAAAGTTAAGGCTATTTGAATGTAATAATAAGCTGCTTAAAACAATAGTGCGATAATTTTCTTTTTAAAAAACAGATGGCACCAAAATCATTTTTGAAACAAAATGACGTATGATGTGAACTCTAAGAGTCTTAGTTTTAAATCTGTAAATAAATGCTATAAGTGTAAAATTGTATATATTTCTTATTCTACCATTTGATATAACTAATTCTATTTTTTAATCCTACTACAAACACGTTTATTAATGTTTTTTGTATAAAATCATTAACTGATTGCGGATGCTGCGCATCGTTTGTCTTGCAAAAGTCACCGAGTCTCTTTTTCACTTCGAGCATGTGTATAGCCAATCTCGACTTAATTCTTCTGAAGCTGGAGGAAATGGACAGTATATTTAGTTAACAACTGCTTTTTTCTGACACTGGTCTGTTTTTTCCTTCCAAGGGGGTTGGTGGGAGAACCTTTACTAAATTAGTTTATTTTAAATCTCTGATCAATGGATGTAAAGTAAGATTCAATTTTTAGACCAATAGCCGTAGGAAATTTGATTTTAAGCTTCTTCTTTCTTTTTTTTTCTGGGAGGTTCAAGAGAAATTCTATTTTAATTCCTACTAAATACTTTTTTAAAAATAAATAATTTTTTTAACAAATTTTTAAATCATTAGTTCATTTAAATGAACAAATTTCATTAAAAAATGAATTTATCAACTGATAAAATAAAAAAAAAAGAAAAGAAACCTAGTATAAAGTTAATTTTATAAAAAAGAGGCATAGTACCAATTATAATCAATATACTTTTTTGAGTAATTTTCTATCCTATAATTTGGGATGAGTGCAGATTAGTATCCCAGCCGCCATCTTTGATTTTATTCCATTCATTTGCATTCAGTTTAATGCTAATTGTAAGTTAAGTTTTGTTAAAATTATTAATTAAATAATCACATTCTTAATTAATGATAATCTAATTACTCATTCTACTGTTTTATGCAACGTAATCTATTAATTTGCTTTCAATTTAAAGCTCTGTAAGTTAAGTTTTCAACTAAATTAATGATTCATCTATTTTATCTAAGTTTTTAGTTAAATTAATAAATGATTATACTCACTAATTAATGTATCATTTATTAATTATTGGTAATGTGCATGCTCTAGGTGGAAAAGAGACTAAGTGGCTTTTGCAAGACTAATATGTGCATCTGCTGACATAAGCTGGGCATATAACTCTTCCACGAAACAGGTTGGCTGTGTGTAATCACCACCTAATTGAAGCTGTTTCAGTATTAATATGCGGGAGCTATATAGTACCATCTTTAAGCTGGATTAAATTTTTAAAAAAAGTTTTCCTAAATAAACGGGTGACATTACTATCCAATTTAAGCACTGATTAAAATCATACATTAATTTTTTTAAATCGTTAGAGCAGATTTCGAGAGAAAACTTAGACACCACAAATCCCCCAAAACTGCCTGTATAATATAAAGTATTGCAGTTTGCTGTCGGTTGGTCTGTTGGTGTAGGCTGCGTAACTCATAGAACTGTCGTTTTTCCTGATGTATAACATACAATATGATCCCACAGTTTCTGTTTCAATTAATAAATAACAAAAATATTCAATAGGGAGTCTAATTATGATATGTTTTTATAAGCCATTGTTAAAAAGTCATATGAATAGTCCAACATATAAAGTTCAAACTCTAAACTTTGTATATTTCTTCCTCAGAATTTTAATAAACCTCAGAACAATTATATACAGATTAACATACTCAAATTGAAGAATGCGATCAAAAATATATATATGTAAACAAGTGCTGTATACCTTTGGGAGTTCAATATGATTATTTAGGTATATGCTGCTGCGCAAACTATCATCCAAGTATCCACAGTTATCAGTATTGAACTTACTTTCCACAACACTTGTGCATTTCCCATTAAACTTTCTATACAGCAGGTATATCACAGCACCTAGAAATATAAAGCATAACATCTGTCAGGAAAGCAAAAAATAGTCTCAGATCAGATCATAAAGAATAAATCAAAATACATGTACAGAGTAATGTAATCATGGTTAATGTTATCATTCGTTTAAAATTATCAATAATCTCCGGTCCTAAAAAGGCATATATGAATTAGCGCATAAGTGATTGCTACATTGCTTAATGTTATCAAATTTTAGGCCAATTAGGAAAACATGGAAGATACAGAAGAACTTAGTGGGAGTAACTTGGCTAAAAAAATTAATGCTTTAGATGTGATATATTTGTTGGCTATGGCATGGAATGAAGTGTCAAAAAAGATGATTTGCAATTGTTTCAGTCATGGGGGATTCTTCCAACCAGAAGAAAACACCTATGCAGTTGTGGAAGAATTGAAGAAAATTATCAGTGCTTCACCTGACATGACTGCTCAAGATTTCGAAGCTTGGATAGACATTGACGAAAACTTAGAAACTGCGGCTGTGTGTTAACAGACTACAACATTTGTGAAGCTGTATCGAACATGAATGAAATATCGACGTCTGTTTCTAATGAAGATGTTAATGAGAAAGAAAAAATTACAGTGAGTGCTAAGATGAGGAATGCGCTTTGAATTTTATAACTGGGAGTGCAAAGAAAAGCTAAGGCTGGTGTGTTTCGTAAACATTACGAGTATGAATGTTTTATTAATGGATTACTCTGAAAAGGCCAATATAGTCTCCCTTTTTATATGCTAAAGGGGATGGGGAATTTTTTAATGGTAAATTTGCACATGCAGGCTTTTGTAAAAGGGGGAATAATATTACAGGGCCAAAATATTTATGGGATTTTAATGACAAGTTGGGATTCATGACAAAAGTTAACATGTGAAACCACACCCCAAAGACAATGGGGAGACTTTTCTCCGCAATTGTGTGATACATTCAATTGCCATCCTAGCATATGAGAATGACTCACATGAGTGTTGGCCTTAAGCAGGCCAGGCAATCAACAATCTATTATTTCTTTGTTCATTGACAAGTTTGTAGTATTTTTTGTCTATCAATTTCACTCTTTCATTTCATGCATGTAAATTCATTGTTAAAATAAATACTTTCTGCAAAGTATTCCTCTCCTCACCATTACTAGCTGCCCTTTTGTAATTTATATTTTTCATTTATTATAATCAATTGGTTATAGTTATCAAAATTGGATTGACCCGATGTGATCACATTAAGCAAGGTCTATTGTATTAACTAAACTGAGTTGTACTGCAAGAATCAACTCCAGCAAAAAACATTTTTGAAAGTAAAATTTCATTCAGTATTAATTTTTCATATGCATAAAGAAAACTAACTAAATAATGAAATAATAAAACTTAAGAAAAAAAAAATTATATAATTTTAAACTGAGATTCAGTTTATAAGACACAATTGATGATTATCATGTATTTGGAATGGAATACCAATACAGCTTCTGTTTATAAAACTAATTAAAGAAATTTAACTAACTTTGTAAAATACCTTTTAAACAATATATGGGGAGTGCATTGATGCATTATAGTGTGTATTTCACCCAATTTTTTCCCACAATGAATCCAATTTCTTTTAATTCATAGGGTATTCAAGATCTATATTTTAAAGACCTAGGCCAGAGTTTCTCAAAGTTTTTCTTTATGGAACACTTTTGAGTCTTTCAATTTTGACAGAGTACCTAGTACAGTTTCATGGAGCATCTCATGTAAATCTGAGTCCAGTGTATTTTCTAATACAAATATCAATAAAAAGCAAATGGACCGAAAAATTTCAGAAAGAAATTTTAAATAGTTAACAAGTCCCTAGCATCCGCAATAGCATGAACCCTGGATACATTAAGATAACTTTTGCAACCATACGATCATATGAGCTTTCTAGCTACCTTGGTGCATGTTACTCTACCTAGAAGTTTCGCCCATCCTAGAGTTCTGATTTACAGATTTTTGCTTACAGACTAATCTATGATTAAACAAATTAATTATAAAGGCACTTGGAGCCTGGTTAGTCACCACTAAACACCTTACCGTAATTTCCGGAAGAAACGCCGCGGCGTTTACGTGTTTAAAAAGTAAAATTTTAACAGGTGCGGCGTTTCTAACGATGCGGCGCTTACGTGCCAAAAAAAAATATCCATTCACATGAACAAATATTAGCTTATCACTTTGGTTCTGTACGTAGAAGATCGTCAGATTTCGAGGAACTCTGTCCTTAAATGAATTTTTCAGAACCCATCCTCTCCCCTTCCCCTTATTTTGTAAATCCACAGTGATTCTTTCGGAAAACTGTCACGCCTCCATGTATCTTGCAAATGGATACAATAGCCAAGTCGTCAACTACATTCTTTATTTCCACGGACTAAGAGTTTATAGAACGATCATCGGCAAGCGGCAGAGCGGCGAAATCATGTCAGCCTCTCAAAGGAAAATACTGCACCCGTTATAATAATTAGTGCTTCTGCGCCCTCTGACGACGCAAAGCGTAAGCAGCTCCCTCGCCACGTGCGCACGCATGCGAAAAATAAAAAATTAATGATTATGATTCACAGCGCTATCTTACAGGCAAATTTCATTTTGCTCTTGTACAATGCATCGATAATCGTCCTATATGATTGTCCCTGTTTCTTTTCTTTCAGTTTCAACATCGGTGTTGCCAGATCGAGAAAATTTTCAGCTATATATGAGGAGTAGTGGAAAAGGGTAGGAAAAGCCTTCACAGTGCCGTTTGTGTGGTAAAAGGCAACCAATCGGCCGGTTCAGCGTAATGTTACAGTGCGCTTGTGAACCAAAACTGACCAATAGGCTTGCTAGCTCAGTTCATGGAAGAAGTAGATTTGGTCGAAACTGCATTAGGCATTTGGAAATGGGGGAAATTTTATTTCTTGGGAGGAAATTTTTAGGGAATTCATTTATAATTCTTCTGCCATGGCAACTGGCAACACTTTAGATCTCGTGGTACACGTCGAATTATATAGTGTTAAACAAGCTTAACATAATTTTTCTGGATGGCTCCTAAAAGGCATAAATGTTACACAGCTAGTTTTAAACTTAACGTAATTTCTCGTGCTGAGGAAATTGGAAATAGAGCAGCAGCTCGAGAATTTGAAGTGGATGAACGCTGCATTAGACGATGGAGGACCGAAAAGTCAGAACTCCAAAATATGCCACAGCATAAACGTGCTAAACGGAGTGGTACTGTAAAATGGCCAATTCTTGAAGACGACCTTGAAAAGTGGATAAAGGAGCAAAGAGTAAAAGGAATGGCAATTTCGACTGTAAAAATTCGCTTACAATCGAAGCTTATGGCACAACAATTGGATATAAATGACTTCAAAGGAGGACCCTGCTGGTGCAGCAGATTCATGAAAAGAAAGAAAATTTCTGTGCGTACCAGAACAACGGCTGGACAACAACTACCAACGGACTGGCAAGAAAAAAAATCATCCTTTTTGGAATACGTAAGAAATAATATTCAAGAGAAAAAACTTCTTCTATCACAAATAATAAATATGGATAGTTAGCTTTTGACTCTCCTGCCAACAGAACTGTTGATAAAACTGGTGCGAAAACTGTATCCGTGCTTACAACGGGACATGAGAAAACATCTTTCACATGTGTGCTAGCTTGTGCCGCAAATGGTGACAAGCTAAAGCCAATGATAATATTTAAAAGGAAAGCAATTCCTAAGGGGGATTTTTCTAATAACATAGTTATTTGTGCAAATGAGAAGGGATGGATGAACGAAACAATCATGCATGAGTGGCTGCAAAAAATTTGGCAGTGTCGTAAAGGATCATTTTTTCAACCAAAAGGATTGCTGATTGTGGATTCCATGCGTTCTCATTTGTTAGAATCAGTGAAAAATAGATGTCAGAAATTGTCTACAACCGTAGCAATAATTCCCGGCGGATTGACGAAGATATTACAGCCGTTAGATTTGTCTGTAAATAAAGCGTTCAAAGCTGAAGTCCGAAAGCTGTGGGAATCTTGGATGAGTGAAGGGTTACACACTTACACCAAAAGCGGCAAAATGCGACGAGCATCTTACGAAGAGGTTGCGAAATGGGTTGAAAGTGCATGGAGGTCTGTAAAAATATCGTCGATAGATTCAGGATTCAGAGAAGCTGAAATCATAACTCAAAATGATAAATATATGATACCCCCAGATAATGATTTTGACGATGTCGCAGACTTGGATCTTGATTTAGATCAGGATATGCTAAATTTATCTAATTCTGATACGGAAGATTCAGACTTTGACGGCTTCACATAATGTAAATTTTGATTTCTCTTAGCAAAAGTAAAATTTGAAATTTTCATCTTTCATTCATTTTGTTTTTTCTTTGTTGGATCCTTTTTCGCAGTAACATAGTATCAGTGTTACGTATATATGGACTTCTTTAACGGATAATTATCAAAATTCATGAACGTAAGTACATTTTCATATTTCTTACTTAATAATTTATTTTTATATTATGATTTTATTTCATTTTTTTCTCTTAAATGAAATGCCATACATCATGACACAGAGCAAAATTTTCCAACTGTGAGGTTCAAGGTCATGTGCATGCAATTTAATTTAGTGCGGCGTTTACGCCAATGCGGCGTTTCTGTACAGTTTTAATTTTTCTTAGCCTGTTTTCTTCGAGTGCGGCGTTTCTTCCGAAAATTACGGTAATTACTTGCTATGACCTAGTAATAAACGGGTTTATCGAAACTATCAAATGATCCGTCTGTAATTAACCACAAGTACAGAAACTAATACTAATTTATATTGTATATAGACAGATATACTGTGCCAGGTAACTGAAATGTAACTTTCATTCTATTTCTTTCAAAGCAGGTAAACAAATATTAAATAACTTCGTGCATCTGCAAAATTAAAAGTTACACAAAACAGATATGATTCTTTATTCAATTCTTAAAATATTTGTAGATTGATTAAACGAAACCAGTAATGTAAAAAGTTAGTTTGAATAAGACAAAATAATTTTAAGTATATATTGCATGAATAACCAGTTACAATTGGAGTAGTGCTGCCATCTAGAGTGTTTGTTAAATAACAAAGATTTGGCTGGATTGCAAGGAAAACTACATTTCCTAAAATAAGAGAAATAAATTAATTGAAAATATATCCTTATAAATATGTATGCTGAATGACAGTGATTTTTTTTTTTTTTTTTTTTTTGCAGTCCTACAAGTCACATTTTTATATGCCTAAACATGCATTTTTTTTTTTTAAATTTCATATTTTTGTGTGGGGACAGTGATGTACAATTAATAATGAATAAAGGTCCTAACAAATTCTATGACAACTATAATGAAAGCAAAAAAATAACTGTTAATATTTAAAACTAATTTTTTTTCTGGTACTTCCATTAAAAAGAAATGAAATTATGAATGATACAATGTTTTCTTATTCTATTAATACAGAGTTACCAGTGCAAAAATTATAGTTAATCTAGCTTACATATCTAGAGTTTTAATACATAAAAATCCTTACAGTTTAAAAAGTTCGTTAAAAGGATAAAAAGGTGAAATTTTATTAATAAGAGTGGGGAAGACTTTTTTTTTTTTTTAAAGTAGACTGAATAATTTATCATAGAAAGTTTTCTTTAATTTATAATAGTAATAAAGCTGATAAAAGTTTAATTTATTTTAGTTTTTAGAATTCTAGCGAAAGTGAATTTTTTTTAGGATAAAAATGTGAAATTTTATTAATAAGAGTGGGGAAAGGAAGACTTTTTTTAAAAAAAGTACTGAATAATTTATGCTTTAAAAACTCTGTTAGATGCATTCATTCTTAAATATTGTTGTGTACTACTCAAAATGCTGCTCCTTCCCTCCAAGAAATAATTGCCATGTTTAAAATAAAAAATAGGTTTGTGCAAGGGGTACATAGAACTTCTTTAATTATCACTAGTTCATAAATAAAACAAAGATAGCATAAAACACTAACAAAGAATATCTCATTGAAAAATATTACTACAGTGTTTTATATTAGGTTTTGTTGTTATTACTGTTGAAAGCATTATAGCCTATTATATAACATAAGGTTACATAGTTCTAAACTGGTACACATTTTGAAAGTATATAAATATACTCTGGAGCTATAAGTGTGTAAATCAGTATTTGTAAGAGTTCTATCAATTCTAACCTTTTTCAATACTGTTAAGAACAGGTTGTGCTTATTTTTCTGAATTTTAATCAGTAATTCTAAAAAAAATTGCTTGTACTATAGTGATATAGATGATACCTTTTAATATAGATATCTAATTGAGTTATAAAACTAACCCAAAAATTGGCAGTATTTATAAGCAAAATGAAGATAAATGTTATTTGTTGAATGCTAATTCAATTGTTTTATTAACTCCACAGTCTCAAATAGAATTCTCTATCAATTTTAATTATAAAACATTAAGAAAAATGATATAGTTCTAGGAAGTTAAATTGTGAACACATCATAGGTTTAATGGTGAAAAATAAATAAAATAAGGAACACAACCTTTTACAGCTGTTCCAAAAGAGAGTAGGCAAGGAGCGGGGAGGTGGAGAGACAAGAATTGGTCTGCTCAGAGAGGATAGTATAAATTGCAACTAAAGCAGATTTGTTCATTTAACTGTGTGACCTACTTTTCCGGAATTAGCATTCTGATGTCTTTATATAGAAGTTTTAAAGAAAGAGGGGTGGTGGTGATTGGGGTGGGGACAGAGAAAAAAAACAACAAGTGTGTGTCCATAGGACACACACTTTCAATTTATTTAATTTTTAACCATCTTTTCAGCCTGGAGGAATAAAATTATTCAAGCTTTAAAAATCTTTAGGTATTAGTATTATTTTTTTCAATGATGCAAAGGTTTTTTTTCTTTTTTGAGGTAGTTAAACTGTTGTTATATAAACGTCTAACGACTCCCCCTCCCCCCATAACACAAACATTTTTCTCCGGGGGGGGTGGGGGGGGCATGCTCAACTTTCCTAAATTTTCACAATCCAGCAATCAGACAGCATTTCTTGTGCTTTCCAGGTAGTCAAGCTTTCACTGTATTTTATTTAAAAAATGACCTTGGATTTTAGGGCCCCTACTGTATTTGAACATACATTTTGCTCATCTACCCATAGCTTGCAAGAGTGCACTGCATAATGAAATACAGTATACGAGCATAAGTGCCAGCAATAAAAAGTTGACATTTTTAATCAGTAATAATGTTGACAGTTAAATAGTGGGCCAAAAATAACTACTGCATGTTTTCACGAAAATGCAGGTGTGGATAATGATCATGCTAGTAGTTTGAAATGCTGGGAGGTTTTTCGGCTTATACAGGGCAGCCAGCAGTCAAGAAAGACTGAAAAACCTAAAGTAGTAAAGAAGTTTTATTTTAACAGAAAAAAGTCAGGGAAACTTGCAACTTTTGATTATAAACATGAAAAATCTTTAAATGTGACATAGAAAATTATCTGAAATCTGCATTTATAAATTAATTTCACAGTTGCAATAAAATAAAAAAGGTCTTTATATAGGTATGCAAAAGTGGCAGATATGGTAGTTTTTTGGGAAAGGGCCTAGTTTAAAAAAAAAAGTTCATTCAACCTAAACACAATGTACAATAAGCAAAATGTTACCCTAAAGAACTATTTAATTTTTCTTTTTTTAACTACACCCTTTACTCTAGAATAAAAATTCTGTCATACCAGTTTTGCACACCTATGTAAAGTCATATTTAGAGAATTTTTTTAAAATCCTGAATATGGCAAAAAACCTCCCAGTATTTCGAACTCATAGCAGGACCATTATCCAGAGCAGCATTTAGAGCCTGATTACCACACAGACTAATAATGCCTTGGCTTAGGGACCCTAAACTGATTGAAATAATTTAAGTTCAATTCTTAAAAAACATCAATTATAATAAATGAACAGCTGCACTTTTAAAACACATGCTGCCATGCAAGTATTTGCTTACACAGGGATTCTACAGATTTTACAGCTTTTGCTTCTCTGACTTTAGGTTCAAACAGGAAGTATTTTCTTGATTTTGCCGCAAAATTCAAATATTCTTGCATTTCCCTGACCTTTCTTCAATTTCTTCAAATTTCCCTGACTTTTTTCCCAAATCTCTGACCAAACTCATTTCCCTGACTTTCCAGGTCTGTAGAAACCCTGTTACATCGTATTCAGGGATAGAACAAACATTATGTTAAAGTCCAAAGTATTCCATTATGGAACATTTATTGACGTGACATCATTTGAAGCAGAACTTCTGTACATTAAAATATTCTGGAAAAGAGGGGTTTGTAACCTCCCTCTCCCACTTATATATACCACTGAGAACAAATATTCGCACCCTGTGACTATAAGTGTCAACAAGTTATACTCAAACAGGGGCTCCAAAAAAGTGCAAGGCCTAGGGGTCCAGAAAGTGTTGCCTGCATTTTCATGAAACATGTTATAGATTTCTTTGGAGTACAATTTAACTGTCAATATTATTACTGCCCAATGCAAAGATAACTTTTTTCTCTTTTTTTTGCCAGCACTATAGTTTGAATATTTCATGTCTTCCCTCCCCAAATAATTCTCCCTCCCTCCTCCTCAATGTATGACAACAACTTCAATATTTTTTTACGGTAAAAAGTAGATCTTACACATGTGAAAACTGGCCAAGCATTATATAAAAATGTATTTATTCTTTTAAAAAATATATTTATGAAAATAAGCATGAAAAAATTTACTTTTTTATAAATTGAGGCAACAAAGGTTTAATATATTCATATAAAAATATATTTACTTACTTGATAAAAGAGTCACAGACACAAGAACAGCTATTACAATCCCAGCAACAGTTCCTGAAGACAATTTCTTTTCAAAATCTGTTGATGGAAGGGAATTAGTAACATTTTCTTCACTACTTATGGATGGAAATATACTTGTAGGTCCATGAATGTTCTGCTTCATATTACTATCAGTTATATTAGTTTTATTAATGTAATCAATATATACATGTGTATTTGATTGAACAGAATTTTGTGTTGATGTTGGCAGCAAAGTTTTTGGTACAGAGAATTCAGCTGAAGAATTGATATTAGAATGGTTACGACTAGGCATATCATTGACTATATCAGTACCAAGTTTTACAGAGGTATTGTCTACATTGCTATCATTAAATTCAGAGGCTGGAACTTCATAACTTAAGATAGCATCAGATGACACAGAAACTAAATTATCACTTCCATCAGTAAAATTGTTTTTTGACTGTAAAGATACATTAGTAGTTTCTGTATCATAATTCTGAGTCTGAAAAACATTTTCTAAATTTTTGTTCCCTTGCTTGTAATTCGAATTACCATCTGCTACACTTAAAGGAGTTCCTTCATCAACAGCTGAATCTAAGAATCGTATATCTCGCATTGTTTTCAAAGGATTTTTCTCAGAGTCATGGAGGGTTTCAGAAGTTTGCTCTTGAAAATTTGTTGGGCTAGGATTCTGAGCATATGCTTTTATAAGGTTGTGCTTTAAGAATGCTGATGAAGGCACTTTGATCCCAGAATTTGAATTGAATAGAGAATAAGCGATATCAGGTTGCGAGTATTTTATCCCATCAATTGCATCCGAAGCTTCAATTTGAAATATGTCATCACCAGGTAGAGGGGCTGGCTTAAGATATGCAGGATTTCTTTGCTTGAGAGGAAAATCTGGGTTTAAATATCCCATGGCATATTGTTGTCGATGTGGATTTGCATAGTGAGTTATAGATGGAGGTCCCACATTATGTAATATTGCTTCAGCTTTTGCATTTCCAATAGATGGCAAAAATAAGATGAAAACTCCAGATGATATCACAACTGTAAAAAAAAAATAATATTAAAACACTAGTTAAACGTGAAGTATTAGATACACATGGAAAAAATGGATAATAAATATACATGAAAAGTTTTGACACATTCAGAAATCAAAGAGTAGCATGTTAAAAAGGAAATAACAGGTCAAGTGCTGCCACTTCACATTTTATTTATCCATCATTGTTTATTGCCTATAACTGTTAAGTGCTAGTTGAAGATTTACACACAATTACAAGCTTAAGTTTTTATTATTAATTTCTTTCATTTTAATGCATTATTAATGCAACTTTCAGTAAAAATAATAACTTCTTTTGTTAAAATGTTTATCAGAAACATATTTCTTTTAAATATCTAATATATTCAAATTCAGTCACAAAAACAAAAACTAGCAGACTACTGGATGCAATAAGTGCAACTACAAGGAGAGTTAAGAAAAGTTTTAAGAAACATAAAACAATTATCACTGCACAGGGATTGATGCTGAAGAAATTTGGGTCCATTTGACGGCCCCTTCGCAAAATTATAATTGGTTAAAACGGCCCCTTCACAAAAATACAATCAATTAAAACAACCCTTCTCATACACATTTTACCATATATTTTAAGAAAAAAAAGTGACTATAAGTCAGAATACCAGTTTTTATTTATAAAAAAAAATGTGTTTAAAAATTCACAAAAATAAACAGTGAAATTCACAAAACTAGATGTTGAAATTCACAAGAATGGGACCCTGGAAAAAATTCCTGATCGACTCCTGCCATAACAGTAAAAAATTAAATTTTCTAGAGGAGTTTTTGTTCTGTTAACACAAATGTCTATTTTTTTGGGTATGCAAGCATAAGTGAAGTCTGTAAAGTAGTCCATGGACGACAAACGCAAAACAACAAAAAGGTACTTTTTCCTGAATGTGGACAATATGGTAGTGGAGACTATCTGACGGATTAGACTTTTGCTACAGAAATTAGTATATTGATCTTGTAACCACCAGTTAAGTTTGCAAGCTAAAGCTCTTCAAAAAGATGCGATTATCTGGTAGCTGTGACGGGTCGATCAACGATAATAGCAGTGTTACATGCAATTAATTCTTAAAAACAATGCATTGATAATCTTTAATTAATTTGATTGATTATATTTTAATAAATAAATTTTTTTATCGCGGACTATGCAATGGTGAGGACTATAACATTTTCCTCTCTTTTTACGCACTCAAAATTCAGCTATGAACTATGGGACAGACTATAGATGAAAAATTGCAGTAATTCTTAGTTGAATTCTGCTAATCACAAGAATTTTTGAAATAATTTAGAACTTTTGTAAAATACCAAATATAATAATGGATGTTCTATAATTATTAATATAAATAATTTATGAGTATAACAATACACTGAAATGATATCTTAGAAGAGACCATGTAGAAGTATGCCCAAATTTTTTATTTCTAAATAAATAATTAGATTTTAAGGGAAATGCCTAAATCTTTTCCTGTCACAAGCTTTGTTATGTTTGCTGTCACTAATATCCAGTAGTTCTACAGCCAATAGAAATTTCTAGGGCCTAGAAATATTAAAGAGGCTGAGCACCTTTCTTGTACATACAACATATTCATATATGCAGGGCCGGCCTAAGGTGTGTGCGGTCGCAGACATACGATTTTAGGAGGATCCGTCGAAATGAGAAAAACATAGAAATATAACATGGTAAAAACTATAAAAATTGTATATAATTTTAAAGGCAATTTAGCCATTCGAATATATTAACTTTTGTTCTAATGTGACTTGAAAAAGTATGGACTGGCTCTAAGCCCTCCTTTCTGTTATTATGAGAGAGTTGAACAGTTGTAGATGCAGAGTCACAATCACTATCACGTATTTTGCTCATTTATTAATATATTCAATCCATATTAATTTTTTCACGAACACTAAAAATCAAATAAATTTTTGTTGTAGTTACAAAATGTCTTATTTTTTTATTTGGCATAATAATAAATTGAATTAAAGAATTTGTTTCGAGTTTACAGTACAGTACGCCTATCGAAGTTTGAAAAGCAAGTTAAAAGAATCCGTGCTAAAATTTATTAAGAAAAAATAATAATGAAAAGGTACTAAATACTTTACTTTAATGTTTACTATTTGTTATTGCTTATTAGTTTTAGATTGTGATTTTTAATTCCTTTAAAATGTCAAATTTAGGTAGGTATGTTCTCATAAATTTTCTTATCCCATTTCCTTTTTTGGAAGTTTTTTTTTAAAGCAATTTCATTGTAAGGGGTGTCAAAATTCATTCTTGCACACACAGCATTTTGCTTTTAGGCTGACCAGCATATATGTTTCCTTAAACCTCTTACAGCTATATAGTTCACACCATCTTGTACTCACAAAAGCAACTTTCAGGATCCATGGACAATCCCAAATTTAGGAAGAGTACCATACATGGTTTCATGCTTGTTTGGTCTGCCAAATCATATTGGTTAACCTTACGGCCAAGGATAATCCTCAAGTAATTCTTTAGCTTTCCCAAATAAAAAATGTAGTTTTGGCAATGATATATGAACTTTGGCTGTTACTAGGGTTGATGAGTGCACTAGAGCTGAAATTGGGGTTGGTGCAGCTATAGCTATTGGTAGTCATGCTGAAAAGGGAAATTGTGCTAAAAGTGATTTAAGTAAAAATTTTTGTGTTTTTAAGACATAAAATAAATGGTAAATAATTATTCCAAGTTAATTCCTTTGTGTGTGTTTGTTAAGAATAAAAATTTGAAATAATTTTTAATAATCATAAATTTAATATGTTTCTATACGGGGAAAATGTAAAAGTAATGACTAGAGAGAAATAAATTTTTTTAGATAAAATCCAGAAAAAATGAATTAGCAAGCTCTAATTCGTATGTGTCCTATCAAATTGCAAAATGAGCTGAATCACTAATGTATGTAATTTTTCTTCCAAGAGAATAGCTTTAAAAGGCCATTCATATAGAAAAACTTCAAAATTTTTAGAATCATTTTTCTTTTCACATTTGAATTCAGCAAGTTAAAGGAAGCCTTAAAAAAAAAGTTCTTATCAGATTTTTATAAATCTTATTGACTGAGACAGACCTTAACTGGAAATTCTAATAGTACACAGTAATGTCAAACTTTAAGCTTAGAATGATATTTCATATTATTATTCTTATCTTGACGAAATATTAATAACATCAAAGGCATAGATAAAAACTGATTTTCAGGTTCAAACAAAAGTTATGAATTAGTTAATCATGCTTCAAAAAAATAGGACCATGCATAAATTCTGGGAAAAGTTTTAAGAGATGAAAAGTACATATAAATGTTGGAATTTGAGATTTAAATTTCTGTGTTATCCATACAATACTTATACAGTAATACTTGAAAATAGTGCATTTTAAATATGTTAAGGTTAATAATATCAAATTATATTTATAAAGCACTTGTATGACAACAACAACAACAAAAAAGTGCTACATGGTTATAAATAATAATAAAACACAAAATGTGAAGATAATACCATGTGTCAGCAATAGAATTTGTAGATATGAAACTCTTTCTTTACTCATCACGCTTTTTACGGTTTGAATATTCTAGTAGAAAGAGATGATCCCAGGGAATAAATCGAAAAAGACACCTAAAAACAATTACGGCTCCAATGAGTCATATCATTAATTATTCTCTAAACTAAGGAAAACTTTAAATATACGAAAATTAGTCAAGAAAAATAAACATTTCTCTTAATATCATTTTATAAATTGTTCACGAGAGTATACAACAATAATATTCCATGAATATATATGGCATGTATTTTAAATGAAATTCAATAAAACGTAATCAATCAATACCAATAAAAAGAATTAAATTTACTTAGCTGTTCACTCACACTATTAAAATCGCTAACTGTGGAATGTCAAAGGGCAATACATCCATTTCTCATCCATACCTTTTGAAATCATTTGGATTTCAGTAAAGTGCAGAATTTATCTACGATAATTAGATATTGTGGAGGCTCATAAGATCACCAGCTTATGTTTGGCTTCCCTGAGAAACGCACATTTTGGAGCTGAAGGAGGTAGCATGTTTTTTTTTTTTTTTTCCTCAGAGAGAGAGAGAAGTCTACATAGCGAAAAATCCCGTGCAAAACCATGAACTCTGGCTCCGGTACAAAAACACCATTTCCGAAGAAATGAAAATCAATTTCTAAAAACAATAACCTTAGATTGAGTTTCTTCCACAATTCCCTGCCGGTGGATTATCGTCATGTTTCCATCACATTTCCGTGAGCACATCGCGGAAACCAAAACAACATTCGCTCGCCGACAGAAGCTTTGCTTTCTAAACAGAGAAGAAAAAGCTCAGCAGAGGTTGATTCATGGAAGCAAAAAGGAAGCAACAAAAGCGCCATCTGTGAGAAGTGCACTCGTAAATATGTCTCCCCTCCACACCTGCCTGCCCCTATTTTGCTTTCGATTTGGAAAAAATCGAATACGATCATCATTGCTTCCAAACATGCTTCCAAACAGCTGTCCCCCCCCCCCCTACTCTGTGAGAGGAGCTCTTGGGTTTTTCAAATCGTATTTCGTGTCCGAATCGTCAAATTTGTAGCAATCTCCTTAGGGTAAAGTTCACAAAATTACTGAAGCGGGAGCTTAGGATATAAAAAGCAGTGATTTACAAATAAACAAAACTTCGCAAGAGATCTGAAATTTCGTGCTAAATTAAGGCAGAGTTCACCCGTCTTTCCGTCACTACGGGGGGGCAAAGAAGGGGCATTCTCCTCGCGAATTTTAAGACTTTTTAATGACCATTCGAGATCCACCGACAAAAGATTAATGTGCTAAACCGCAACCCAGGGGCGTAGCCAGAAATTTTTCATGGGGGGGGGGGGTTACGACTACTGCAACTCACATATATGCATACATGTGTGTGATAAGGGAGTGAAGAATATATATTTTGTATGGCAAAAAATCCCTCATAGAGGGGGGGGGGGGGTTATGACCCCTCTAACCCTCAATACATTGATTCCTCTGTTCGCAGGTAAAAAACATGCGATCTGTGCGCCAGCCTTTAGCCAGGAACCGACTTACACAGTTGGGGTGGGGGACTGGCGGGCACATAGTTTAGAATGTTATTTAAATTAAAACTAATTTACATATCTCAAATCACCCATTCATAAACATTTGCATTAAAATTTCCAGCACTGCAGCCGCCACGTTGCTCATGAATTCTTCTGGTTAAATGCATAAAGTATTTCAAATAAATTAATTTCTTGTCTCCCTTGAAAATACTAGAGAGTAAAAAATGAGATATATCTATTTCAGGTTTTTTTTTCTCTCTCTTTTTAAAACTTTAAAATTTGTAAAAGAAAAGTGACAAGAATTTTGCTTGAAATTTTTTGACGAACTTCTATTAGTGATTATTATCAAGCACACTATTAAATTTATACATTTTTACATAAATCGCAAATCTCTATAAATAGGTAAATAAATTAAATTACAATTTTTAAAATTATTTTTTCGTGGACTGAATTTGATAATTACACATTTTGCTTTCGTTTTCCGGTAGAAATCAGTCCTTAGCGCTTGAAAGATAAATTTTGGTATCTATTTTAATATTACCTGGAAAGGTTTGGGGTTCTCTAAAAAAATGGAGCCCAAAGGCAAGTGCCCCTAATGTTTTGCCGTAAATAAGTCCAAAATTAAATAAGTGTAGAAATCAAGCTTAAATATATCAGAATTATACTGAATAGTTAAATATGCATTTGTAAATGTCTAATGTATAAATTTGTAATGTATAAATTTAGGCTTTTCCTAGGCAATTGTTCGGTAAAATGTTGAATTCGCTTTTTAAGAATAATACACACTAGCGCATAAAGGCTACAACCTTCCAAAAAAGAATTGGTGTGCAAGTTAATTTTCCTATCAAGGGCGGATTAAAGGGGGGGGAGAGGGCGACCGCCCCCCCCCCGAGACAAAAGAAATTAATGTAAAAGATCCTATTTTACTTCCATAAAATGGACGTATATGTCAATCTTCTAACAAACCGCCCCCACAGACAAACGAACCGCCCCCCCCCCCGAGAAACTTGCATTAATCCGCCACTGTTTCCTATGTCAGTTTCATATATAAAGTGTAGATTTTTTTTTTTTTTAAGGATCATTTAATATACAGGGTGTCCCAAAAGGGTGGTAAGGGGCTTTAATTCTTTATCGATTAGAGTTAAGTGGGCAGTGGCAGTTGAAGAAGTGTTGTAAATAAGGTCGGAAATAAGATTCAGCTAAGAAAAAATTCCTCTCGTTAATTTTCAAAAAGTTACACTTTTTAAATTTGTGTGCGGCTCCCATACAAAACAATTCCCACTTAGTAAAATGTACCACAAACACTCATGAGGTGACATACAAAATTTGAGAAGTATACCTTAAAAAGTGTCAGAGATATGAATATAAATATATAATGCTGACCTTAAACCACTTTTCCAGGGCTCTCGAAGTTAAGAAATCACGTCGAATGATCGCATTTCAGGGGTCGTACAGAAATTACGAAAGAATTTTTTTTTTTTTTTTTTTTTTTTTTCCACTCTAGCAATAAACGTTAACATTTAAAATCATGTACTGTCCCCAATCATCTTTCTTTAAAGATATCTATCTCTATGACGTTAGATGTTGAAAGGCTCAAATTCGGTACACATCAACTCATTTATGTATAGGGCACAGTTTACTAGAGAATTTTTTTGTACTGGATCGTATACAAATTTAAAAAGTGTAACTTTTTGTAAATGAACGAGAAGAATTTTTTTCTTAACGGAGCCTTATTTGCGACCTTATTTTGAACATTTTTTTCAATTTACACTGTCCACTTATCTCTAATCTCTTTCATTAAAAAATTAAAGCCCGTAAATATTTCATTTCACTTAGCACTTTGATCTGTTTTGGCCGCATATCTCCCTGTGGACTAGGGTTTTTGGTGCGTTCAATGATTTAAAAAAAATACTTGGAAGCAGGGGCGTAGCCAAGGGGGGTTAGGGGGGGGTAATAACCCCCCCCATGAGGAATTTTTTGGCCATACAAAATGTACATTTCTCACTACATTATCACACACACGTATACATATATATGAGTTGTAGTAGTCGTACCCCCCCCCATGAAAAATTTCTGGCTACGCCCCTGCTTGGAAGATATATATTTTGATTATTTTTTAATTATAAACTTCAAACCATGCATAAGGAAGGAATTATTTAAATGTACTAAGAATCAATGTTTAATGAGAAATTATTTTGAAAAGCATGTTATAAAGTTTTAAAAAATTTCACATAAGAAAACTTCATCTTCAGCATAAAATTTTACAGCATTGTCCAATAAAATCTTACCTAAATGTTGAACAGAAACCTGAAAATAAGTTTTATTTCTAAATAAATATTTTTCAATAAAATCTGCTTCATCTTCCGAACTATGGCTATCGAATGTTCAAAAAGTAGCTCTTAATTCTAGATCGTTTCATATATTTAATTCTGTTTGGTTCTGCTATCTAAGTATTTTTTGAATAACTAAAAGGTTAGTAGATAATATTTGAAAATCCGTCGAACATACATAGGGTGTCCCGAAAAGGTGGTAATACGCTTTACTTCTTGATCTACTAGAGATAAATGGGCAATGTAAATTGAAAAAATGTTCAAAATAAGGTCGGAAAGGTGATTACGCTAAGAAAAATTTCCTCTCGTTAATTTTCAAATACTTATACTTTTTTAATTTGTATACGACCCTTGTACAAATAAATTGTCAGTTAGTAAAATGTATCGCATACACTAATGAGGTAATGTACAAAATTTGAGAATTATATCCTAAAAAGGGTCAGAGATCCGAAGATAAATATATGCTGACTTAAGCCACTTTTCAATGGCTCTCGAAGGGAAAAAATCAGGTCGGATGATCGCATTTCAGAGGTTGCACAGAAATTACGCAAGAAAATAATTTTTTGCACGCTAGCAATAAACATTTACATTCAAATTCATGCATAGTCTCTGACCATCTTTGTTTAAAAATATCTCTGAGACGTTTTATGATGAAAGTCTGAAATTTTGTTCATCATCTCATTAGCGTAATGTGGAGATTTTACTATTTGGGATTTTTTGGGGTGGGGGTGGGGCATACAAATTTAAAAAGTACAAATTTTTAAAAATAAAAGATAGGAATACTTTTCTTAACATAATCTTTCTTCCTACCTCATTTTGAGGATTTTTTCAATTTGCACTGCGCACTTATCTCTAATAGATAAAGAATTAAACCGTGTTACCACCTTTTCGGGACACCTTGTGTAATCGGTACTTTTACAGCGCAGCGTGTAAAAAATTGACCTCAAGAGACTCTCGGGCTTACACCTCACAAAGTGTTAAAATAAAAAACATAGAATCCATTGGAAGCCAGAATTTATCATGTTCCATAACCGGAATTTATGGTCCCTACATTCTTTTGTTAGAATCTGATAATAAATGCAGTTGGACCAAATGATAGCGGACTTCAGATTAGAGGAGAGCGGCAGTAGCAGATCCAGAGGGTTTTAGCCGAAAAAAGCATTGCTTGTAAAAACGAAAAGAGAATTTTACTTTATTGTTGATTTTAGAGTTTCTGCATGTTTTCATAGTGTGTGACCACATACAACCTATTGGGTTGGCTGTCTTGGCACTTTTATTTAAATGAAAAATTTGAGTGAAAAATAAAATGTTTTATCAATGTATTTTATGTTACAGCAAGGCCGTACCCAGGGGCCAAGACCAGGGGGTCCGGTCCCCACCCCGGAAATTTAAAAGTTTGTTAACAAAATAGTAATGACGAAGTATTATTGTGAGAATTTCAGCCTTTTTCACCGTTTGGTCCCCCTAAGAAAATTTTGGACCCTCCCCGAAATTTTTTTCTAGGTACGGCCCTGTGTTATAGATAGACGATAGAGAATTGTCTGTTCTACAAATATTTTTTTAGTTTTTGTGCTGATTTACCTGTTTTCTTTTCAGGTCATTAGAACAGAGTGTCATGACGACAAATAAGAGCCAAATGAAGCCAATTTTGAGCCCATCTAAGACGCACCGTTTCTTCGCCACACATTTACATATCTCTGGAACAGCTTTTATTGCTTTTGCTACCTCAATTAAACGCAAAACGCAGAAGGTGTCTGAAAATGCTCTTTTTTATAGACTTGATGCTGAAAAGAACTAAAAGTATATCAACACAAAAAACTAAACACGCTATTTTGTAGAGCACATAACTCTGTCTCGAATAACGCAAAACGCATTGCTAAAATATTTCATTTTTCACGCAAAATTTTCACTTATTTAAATTTAAAAAAAACATTATTTATGGGTCAACTCAATGCTACACTAAGTCGGAAATGTGCACTGCTTCAAGGATGTAGACTTTCCCTTTCCCGAAACCTTCACGCATTTGTGTGTGCTGAAAAACCTACCACACTGAAACGTAAATCCCCATCCCCCACCCCCACGCCCCGAAATTTTGCCCTGGTTGCGGCCCTGCACTGCTTCATATTACGTAACTTCATAATACTTCATAACGTAAAATACTTCATAAGGTACATCATCAAATACGAAATTATTGAAAATATGCCCAGGGAACTACTAGTAAAAGCTGCAGGTGGTGTCATAATCAGGACTAGAGTTACAATCCAACCAGGATTCGAACTCAGCCGAAGTCGTAGCCTCACACAGCTTTTCGCACCAGAAATTTCTCAACTAATGTTCCAGAAATGTCTCTTTTTTTTACACGTAAAATTTTGAACATTCCTTTAGCATTCAAGCCTTTAGGCATATTATTTCAACTAACAAATGACCTCGTAAAAAATTCGATTGTTGGAACTCTTCATAAATAAATTCTGATACTGCACTAAATTAGAAAAAGGAAATAACCAATTGACGCAATTGACATGGATACGTGGGCAATGAATGCTTTGAACCACGACTTAGCTCCTTCAATTCCTAAAGAATTAAATTAAAAAAATAAGAGTAAAGAACATGTATATATTAACTCTTAGGTACTACGTTAGGATTTTATGTTTAGGATCCATAATACATTGAACAAAAGATTGATTAATCAATCACTCAGCTTTAGCTCAATTATACCATATTTGATTAAAAGCGTAATAATCATCAGAGGACATGATCTGTAAGTTCACACTTTTAACGAGAGGTAGATTTACGACCTATTTTTCATAAATTCAGCTCAAAATACATTTGGAAAGATGACAGAAGATCTCGTCCCGTGCCAAAAGGGAAGGGGGGGGGGAGGAATCTGACACGCGGCATATCAAATTTTCAAGCTTAATAATTAACAGAAAATAATTTTATTAGCAAGTCACATTAAAAAGTTTGGAATTACTTTTAGATTAATTTCGTTTTTATTCGTGCTTATAAAGCGCTTTAAAATGAATGGTCTCTTAATCTGCATGTTTTCTGCAGCTATTTTCGGAGAAGCTCTAGCATTTTAGTTAGGCTCCAAAAACGTGTTACGATAAGGGCTGCGAACAACGCAAAGATACAATACTGTGGCTATTAAGAAGTTAAATTGAGTTTAAGTTTGAAACTTGTATTATCGTTCTCTTCCTCTTTTCTTTTCTTTTTTTCATTAAATTACAATAACAGCTAGAGTCAAATGCCAAAAAAGCTCAAAGGAATGTTTTAATAAATGTTAAAAATGCTTTTTTAAAAATTTAATATAAATTTTTTTATTGCAATATTTTCAAAAATTTTCTTAAGTGCGGTTTTTAACTTTAATATACTCACTGGATTATTCAACTTAATCTTTCCAATCTTTGAAAATATGAAAACGATTCGGTACCGAGCAAAAAAGAGTATAAGAAGTGTGTATGAATCTGTGAGGATTTGATTTAAGACCAGACATTATTTTATTTTAAAGACGGGACTGAGAAAATTGGCCCCAAATCGAATTTATTAATGTGCAAGATCTATTCGTGGAAAGAGATTGTTGGCGATGGATCAAAAATGTATCCTTTTTGTACTCAACATCAGAGGAGTTCAAAACGTAATGAAGAACTTTTCAAGCTCATCATTTCGATACTGAATAAAATTTAATGAATTAAAATGATTAATTACACTTAATTTTGACAAAAAGCGACAGAAATATGTAATTTTATATCTTTACCTTCATGTATATATTTGAATGTCCCTTGTATACCTGAATGATTTTAATGTGTACATCAGACAATTTACAGAACTTCCTATCGAATTTCGAAAATTATTTCATTAATATGAAATGTGTTTTGATTAATTTATTTTTTAATTCATCACTTTTTTTCAACTTTTGAAAGTTTATTTCACTTCAGTCGCAAAAGACATATATATATACCCTCACTTTTCATTTCTTTTAAAATATATCAGCATACAATTTGTATTAAAGAACAATTATAACAACAGCAAAAAAAAAAAAAAAAAAAAAAAAGACGAAATAGTTGGAGGAAGAAGAAAAGAGTGTGTGTAAAATGAGATAAATATTCAGAGACGACGTTTGCACCTCTCGCAACGTGCAGAGTTTTATTCAATTCCCGTGTGTGGCAAAATTATTTAAATTTTTATCCCAAACAACGGTTTTTACCGTGTGTTTTACTAGTATCGCAATTTGTTTTTTGAAATGTTGAGATTTACTAGTATCGCAATTTGTTTTTTGAAAATGTTGAGATTTGAAATGTTGAGATTTGTTTTTTGAAATGTTGAGAAATGTTGAGAGTTGTGTTTGGAAAGAGTATGAGTTTCTTCAAAAAGAATTTTGAAACCTAATTTGTAACATTTAACGATAATTCATTCATAGAAATTAGCTTGAAACATTTAAAATTTTAAAATAATTGTTTTATTTACGTGCTTTTATAGATTACCAGAATCTTATTACTATTATTATTATTATTATTTTCCCTTCTATGTATAAGAAATGCATTTATAAAATCAAATAATTTTCTAGAAAAATAAGTAAATTACAATTTTCATACCAGAAGTTATAAAAAAGAAGAAAAAGAAAAAAGAATGTTGAAATGAAAATTTCCATTTCACAAGTTAAAGTATTAACGAAATTTTTTTATTACTTTTTGTCATTTATAGTTTTATTTTGAAACATGATATCGAAATTCTGTCACAAATTTTTTTCTAGTACAGTGTACTCAAAATTTAATAATTTAGTTTAAACTAAAGACTATTTTAATGATTATACTTTTTCCCCCGGAACAACCTACTCAAAATTAAATAATTTAGTTTAAATTAAAGAACATTTTACTGATCAACAAACACATGGCTACCATTATTTAAACCATGACTGAATAACCAAAATACGTATTTATAAATTTGCCGAACATTATAAATTACTTTTTCACAGTGAAGTTCCATGCAACTCAGAAACTGTCAAAATATGGCTTATCTGAATTTCTTCAATGTTATTGAAAAACAAGTTTGCATTTCAGTTAGATACAACATAGTTTGTACTAAAATCTATTTATCGGTGCGTAAATTGCAAGCACACCGAGAAAAATTTAAATTATTTTATTAAACAGCTTCAATAAAAGCTTTTGTGTACATATAATAAAAGTTTTTGTTTCGTTGGAATAAAAAATATTGGGCTTAATGAAAAAAAGAGAGAGAGAATTTAGATACATTAAAAAGTAATTAGTTTAGTTAAATTTTAATAATTTTATTTTTTTTTGCTAACTAAAATTCTTGCTAAAGTGATCTACAAAAATTGTATTAACAAAATATTTTCCTAGGTGTATAATAATAAAGTTAGAGCACCTCGAAGCCTGCTTTCTGGAAAAGTTCATTATGCCGTTGGTTAATAAAAGAAATGTTTGAAAAGACGTAATGATAGGGAAAAAAGTATTATTATTATTATTATTATTATTATTATTATTATTAAAATTTACTGTAATTATATTATCCACCTGAATCCTTTAATTTGTTTAATAAAGTATTTTTATTCTACCAAAAAATATATCATTAATTTAAAATTTGCGTGAACGAAAACTTTATTGATTAAAACATCTATTTCGCGAACATTATTACAATCATATACAGTCGACGTTCTTTTTATCAAATAATATAAGGACCACTCAAATAGTTCGTAATAAGGAGCATCGACTGTATTGCACCAATTAATCTTTGGTTTTTAACGAAGCAATTTTATTTTATTTAGTTCGGTAACATTATAAATCTGTGTTTAAGAAATTAAGTTCGATGCCCTTTTTGAAGAAGTCGTTAGTTCTTTTTTTTTCCCCAAATAGTACGTAAAAATTACTTAGCTGTTTTTAATTAACTGTGATTTTGGTTTAAAATACTGAACTTACTTCAGTAGACTGCCCAAGCGCAAACAGAAAATTGCGGGAAGATTCCTTTTGACACGGTATGTGTGAAAAATCTATGAGTGAACATGGTTGATGATCATGAATATCTATATTTTTGTTCTAAAATCGGCAAAGAACACGTAAACTTTTCCGATTAATTACAAAGTACAATGATAATTTTAAGGTCAGGTCTTTTATTTAAAAAATCTAAAGTTAACACATACACAAAGTCCTCGAAATACTTATGACACAAAAATCTAACAATCAAAAAGAAGCAAACGAATCATTAACCCAATGGAAAAGCTCGTGAAATTGAGATCTTAAAATAGAAGTTCAAAGATTGAGGATTAGTGTTCTCCTTAGAATATTTTAACTTCTAGATGAAATGAACTGTGCTCTAAATCAGAAAATGCTGCAGCTTGAAACTATAAATATTTTAATCGTGTGCTGGCAAACCATAAATTAGTGAAGCTAAGCTAACAAGACAAAAATATTAGTTTTTTTTTTTACTTCTTCAATTTTAGTTTAATTAAATAACTTGTTTTTACTAACCCCCTGAGTTGCACAGATATGAAATTCCGTTCCCTGGCACTAATTGTCACAGAAATACACATAGATCTTCTGGTAAGTAAAATCCGTTACCTATAAGGTAAAAATTTTAGTACCTCACCCTTCTTGTTTTTTGGCCTCTTAAATTTTCCTTTCACCGTATAACTTACAAAACTTCTAAAATAATACGCGTTGGAACCCCTAAAAAAGTCCTCCGCCCACTGTTCACTGACCTGGAGTTTTCCCTGCAATGCAGCAATATGTTTCAGTAATTAACATACGTTAGTTACCAAAAATTACTAAGTAACTATGAGCATTTATGCTGCAAAAATTGTTTCGAGGTTATATATATTAATTTTTGTGTTTAAAGTTTATCTCACTAAATTACAAAGTATGCAAAACCGACTATCTAATGTTATAACGGAAACTTATTTTTAAGTCAGAGCTCCTAATTAATTTTTATTCATTATAATTTCATTATTTTCTTTTACAAGATGTAATCCATAAAAGCGTAAATATAACGATAACGTTTTATTGTTATAAATATATATATATATATTAAATATGAATTAATAAATTCCATTAAAATTTACAGAGAAGAAAATATATGAAGTTTTCCTTTGATTTGATAATGTATTATTTATGATTAAAATCAGGATAGTTAAACTGAGAAAATTTGCAACTTTTCTGGAAACCCACAGCATCCAACCGCTCTCGGGGAAATAACTTAAATACAGTTCCATATATTTTATCGATATAGCTCCAAATTTGCAAGCTATTAAACTGGTTTTACAAACTTTTTAGTTGCTCTAAATACTTGCTGAAAATTACGTAATTCAAATGTCTATATCTTTTACGGAAACATTTCCCACTAAACTGTCATTTCAATCAGAAAATATGTACGCACAAAGACAGGAACGAACTAACACCTTATCTTCGACATACAGGGATTTAAAGGATTTCAGAAAAAGTTGGACGCAATTTTTTACACCTACTAGGGAAAAAAATAGAACAGTTGCTCCGTAAAAAAAAGGAAAGAAGAAAAAAAAAAAGATTAAGACGCGCACTCTAAATCTCCAAAGAAAAGCTTTGCAAGAATCCTTACAAGAACCATTTTGGTATAATGAAAGATAATGCGCTTAAATTTTACGCGGATATGTAAGTGTTGGTTTAACGTGGTGCTCAATTCAGAGTCAGTGAACTTATAATTTTAACCGAAATAACCTAGTAGGTTTTGTCTGTATCTTCCATGCAGAATTATACTTTCTGTCTAATCGCATTTAATATCCAAACCATCTTTAGGTATAATGTAACACCTCCATGAGCAAAAATAGTAAATTATTTAACCTGTAAAATAAATACATTAGTGCAATGTGCCGTTTAAGTCCTTTTTTTTTTCATCAGCGATTAAGAAATAAAAACACTGATCGGCAGTAATTTTCTTAAATCGGTAACTCTAGCTGTTCCTTGTGTGCTTTACTACGCTAAAGCCGAATATAATCACAATTGTTCACTGGGCTCAGTGTTTTACTTTATTTTTATTATTTTAGAAATTTTACATGAGTTAAAAATGAATATATTTCTTAGGTAGCAAAATGTTTTTTTTTTCATGTAACGCTAATTAATATCATTACAAAAATTGTCCACCGGGCTCAGTGTTTTACTTAAAAATATTTCTTTTTAAATTGTTATTTTGAAAAATTTACGTGTTTGAAAATACTTTATAGATAGCAAAATGTTTTGTCTGATGTAACTCTACTTGTTTGCGGTTTTATTAAAAGATGGTGGTCGTAAACAATGCGTGATAATATAGATTCCAATAAAGATATCTATTGCACGCCAGACTGTTAAAACAAGTCTAATGAACTTGATAATTATCAAGCTCGCTAGACTTGTTTTCCTAATATGTTTGCAGACTTGCTGTTAATATAGTCATTAGAAAGAGATTCTCAAGCAAAATACAGTAGAAAATCGTCTAAAGGTAAATTTTGATTAAGATTAATTCATGTAAGTAAATTGAATAAAACAAATTACTTTACAATAAAGAGTATGAACTTTTTCATTTCTATTTTAAAACGAGAAAAAAAATCCTTAGTTGCTACAAAAAGAAGCCGTGAATAGTTGAAATTAGAGCAAAATATGCTATAATAGACAGGCATTCTAATTAATTTAACAGACAAAAAGTTGAAAATTGTGGATCAGCTAAATCATTAACAGCCCAAATTAACATGTAATTTATAGCCAAAAGAAAAGAATACACTTTGAATTTGAGAAACTTTTTCAAATTTTTAATGAAATTCTGACAAATTATTTTACAGCTTTGAGTAGAACATACAAAGAACATATTTAAAAAGACTGCATAGATAATTCACTCACGAACGTACTTTGGGGATCGACAGCAAATGAAATAAAATAAAATTCTTTTGAACCACCCTGTCTCATAAAAGGCTGCTAATGATCAGTAAATTTTCACAAAAATATTTTATTTGTCTGTATGCTCTTTATAACTTAATGTAAATTCACAGAGTAAGATTGGTTTAAAAATATGAAGAATTATCGAAAGTTTATTACGTTTAATTTATAGCGTTTTTAACCAAATTTTACGAAACTTACAGAATGTTTTAAAGGAACCAAAAAGCATTGCGTTGTGTGTGAAATGGGAAGTAGATAAAAAAATAAATATGTAAAGAGCCAGAATATTTAAAGCAAATAATTCATAGTCTAATTTTGGTTAGCATAACTTTTCAGCCAATTTTACTGAGTAACATTTTTAAAAAATGCAATTGTTTATTATGAAAATTTGGGAAGTTATCAAAATTAAGAAGGGACAGTATTTCAAATTTGTACAAAAGGGGATGTTATACAAAAATTGTTATATTTTTCAGTTTAACTACATTACATTTCATGAACAAATTTATCAGATTTGCTTGCGGTTAATGGCACATATTTAGGTGTTAACCTTCAAATAAAAATGTAAATATCAAAATAGGAAAAATCTTTGTGTGGACGCAAGTAGCTTTCGACGATAGGGAAACTTGTTAGTTTCAATTTTCCGACTAAATTTTTTAATAAAAATTATTTCGCATCATGCAAATATTCCCTGCATTTGTATAAAACACCAATTATGTTTTCATTTCAAGTAGCATTAAAAGTGTCTCCAGAAACACCGTACTTCAGGGGCTGGTGAATCATGCTTCATACTTTTATCTCGTTTACCGCTTTTTCTTTATCGTTATGATTATTTCTGCTTCTATGTTTGCACTGCTCTTGAAAATTTCAAGTTTTCATTTTCGTTTTACGATAAAGTAAGAGTAAACACCAAAAATGCCGGCAGAGTAAGGCCTTTTCTTTCTTTCTTTTCTTCTTTTTCTAACGGATTTCATTTAAAGTAGAAAGCATCTGCCGGATATTATAATTTTAATTCATTGCGTCCTCAATACTTTCTCAGTTCTGTTCCCACGGATATAGCGATAGCTTTCTCATAGAAGGGGGTCCAGCTATGGTGGGGGGAGGGGGGAGTGTCCATTCTTACTGTAAAATTTGATTGACCGTAAATTTTACTATAAACAGCTTATGAAAATTTCAGTTGCATTACAAATTTTTAATCTTTATAGTAATTTCTTTTACCACCCATTAAAATATAGAGTTTACAGGTGAATATTCGGCCAAAATTGGCGTTTTTGCATAGACTAGGGGATGCAGAGTCCCCTTACCTCTTCCTCCCCATATACATCCTTGCCTATTCCCTATAAAATTTTGAAAGCTTCACTTGGTATGAACTTCAAATGTAGTTGGCTAGTTAGAGTTCATTTTAGCGAACACATTTTACTTGTTTAAAAAATATAATAATGTGTTGGTGCGATCAGATACAAGAAATAAAAAATCTTAGTAAATTAGTTTTGAAAAACTAATTTTACAAACATTTCAGCTGTGCGTTATTGACGATTTAAAAACGTAGACTCCAGACTCGACTGTTAGACTTTATATAGGAATTCCTAGAAATCAAACTAATGTTTGAGAAAGTAGGTGGTCTCTGGGAATCAGACAGAGGAATTTCTAGAAAAAATCCAGTGTGGGACTGGGTATGGGAGTTCAGCGCATATCAACCATTTTGAAAATTAGGTGCAAATATTTTTTATTGCTACTTCAATGAATGTTACATTGTTAAAAGGAGCGTTAGAAACTGCCCATTTTATCACACACAACCGGCACTTTTTCCTTCAAATTACTATTTACGAAATATCAGCATTTAAAATCCGCCTAAAATTTTCCAAAAAATGTTAACGAACGCCATTTGAATCGTCAATTTCCTGTATTCATTGATAAAAAGCTTTGAATAGTGGAAAACTTTCGGAGCCACGAAATCCACGCAAACTCTCCTGCATAAATTCACACTGTAAAAGAATATTGCGTGAAAATACGAAAAATGAACTAGCAAACGAGACGTCAGTACTATTTCCGTATATTTACGGTATTTCATCCCGTTAAATTCCAGAAGAAATTCCGTTTGAGAGAGGAGCTGACCCTTGATGTACGGAAATTTTCCTGTATCCAAATATGAACGGCGAATTTCCGTCAAAATTTACGGAATCTTTCCAGTAAATGTACGGTTATTTTTTACAGTGCATGTTTCTAGGGGAACGGTATGCGGTTACTTTCCATTTTATTTTCAAATAGAAATTTTTTAAAAATACCAGTTTATGATTATAAGCTAGAGCGACAAAACTGTAAGCTGATACTGAATGAATTAAGTTCATAAATTGTAACAAATCTCAGATCAAAAACTCATTACTATTTTTTAGTCATTTTTAAAACAACGCCAAGGGGGCTATTCCTGGCATGTCGGAATCTTTTCGATGTGAAAAGTCTCCGCAAACGCATTCCCAAAGAGATCGCGCATGTTTTGAAAAAGTGTATTCAAATCATCGGAATCGGAAACAGGAACCGCCTGTTTAAAATCTTGCAGGATCTCTTTGCGAGTGCATTTGCGGAAACTTTTCGCATCGAAATTGTTAAAAATAGATTGATTGTGATTCGCTCGAAATAGCTCTCTCCCACTATCGTTTTTTAAATGAATTTTGACTCCAATTATTTTAAAGATTTCAGAAATCATTCATGGATCAATTCAATACACATCATAGGCGTAAATGGACATGTAACATTGGAGGGGCAAAATGTTTCCTATTGTAGAAAATATTTTCAGATAGGGGGCAATCTGAATTTTCTTGAATTTCTTTTTTTTAAGGGGGAGGGAAGCCTACGCAAGGATGAGTATCACCATAGTAAAAAAAATAGGGTCTAAAAAAATCTGACACCAGTGGACTCTTTCTAACGCAGGGATTTAAAGCAAGTGCGCATGCGCGGCTCTGATTGTGATTGCGTGTGATTAAGGCAAACCTGCGCGAGTGGTATCTGCCTAAGATGAGGGATGCCTTGGTAGGAGGACTTTCTAAAGGGTTTTAACGCGTATTCACGTTACATCTGGAGAAAACCTACCAAAACTCCAGACCGTTAGATCGACAACCGCGCGATGGAACCCGAACCCGGAACCTTCACACTTCGGCCGTCTACCACTTTCAGTGATATAACCACTGTGCCATGGTGAGGCCATGTGCGGCTGTATTTTACGTTCTGCGAATGTAAAAAGCAATTTTCCGACAGAAAAGTAATTCTTATTTGTATCAATGAAAAAAATTACATTTAATACATTTTATTTATGCCCACTTCAAATAAATAATTAATTTAATATTCTAGTTTCAACATCACATTTCCATTAAAAACCCTAGGCGCTCATAAGGAGGGGACAAGGCAGGGCACTTGTCCCCCCCCCCCTCAGAGATTTTGTATATTGTGTTATGATGTAAACAAACGATCATCACAAATCAAAATCGAACTCAAATTGTTACAAGTGTGAAATTCGTTCCCCTTTAGAAAATTTTTTTGAAGTTTGAAACCGTCTAAAAAATTTCTATAGGCACCAATTGTAGTAATTTAACCCTTTTTTGCCTCTTTAAATCCAACAATTCAATGAAACTGATGTCAAGTGAACTCGGAAAATGAAAATAGATAAATACTAAAGAAATATAATAAATACTTACTATTGCTTTCAAAATATTGGGGAATATTGAAATATATACATTCGATTTTCTTCGCACGTGTAGTTTCCACAATGTTTATTGTCTGCGGTAACGCTGGGAAATATCTGAAAGCGCACATGCGCACTTGTGTTAACCGGCTGCGTTAGACAGAGCCCTCTGGTGTCGTTTTTTTTCGAACGTTTTGAGAGTGTTAACCCCACTAATGATACCTATTCTTAAATTAATATATGCTATTATTATTTTACATTAAAAAAGAAATATTTCTTTTTTTATTTCATTCATTTTCATATTCAGGAGAGTAGAAGAAGGTAATAATCAAAACTGTGGAAAAATCTATCCAAAATCTAAAAAATAAATCCATTATAGTTGAAGCATGCCAGGAGCTTTTTAAAAATTTAATTCCAAAATAAACTTTCCGAAGTATTAATTTAAATACGCGCACGGTAACAACTGGTTGGGGAGGGGGGGGGGAGATAAACATTTGTAAGAATTACCGTATTACTCAAAGACTTCGCTGAACCATTCCTCTCCCCCCCCCCCCCTCACTAGGAACTGGATCCGGTCCTCAGACGGATATTACTATTTCAAAAGAAAAAAGTAATTTTAAACATATATTCGCATACTTATAACATATTTTCGCGGTCAAAGCTCTCTGAAGTAAATTGAAATGGCTTTGAATAATAAATGCAAAGAACTCTGGCGCCAGTGAGGTGGGGGGGGTATATCCTAATGTCGGAAAGGGGGTAGAAGCCATGGAAATTCATCAACAAAATATGAAGCTAAAAAAGTTAGCTTTTCCATATATTTGGAAAGAAGAAATGTTATTTTAATGAATTATTTTAATAAATACGAAGATCATCACGTTAGAGTACTAAAAGCTGTAGTTATTACATGTGTTTTATTTTAATGGATTTAAAATAAATGAAACTATTAATACATTTTTAATTATTGCTATTGGTTACCACCAATAAAAATTAACTAATTAATGAACTGATCAAATAGCTTTGTAAGCAGTCACTCCTCTTTTTTAAATTAACCTTTTTAATTTTGACGCAAATGTAAACTTGCAAGTAAGAAAAGTAAAATGCAACAAATGAAATCTTTGTTTTCTTCCCTTACAAATGTATAAATAAATAAAAGGGGGGGTATCGAATATAAGATATAACCGGCACTGCCCTAAATTATTTCTATAAAGTTACGTAAACTTTTAAAATTGTTAACAAAAATAAAAATTGAATATTTTAATATTTCAACCACCATCTTTGTTGGAGGTTGCTTAATCTTATATTGTTTCTAAAGAAGATAATTTAAAAATAAAATGGATGAATGAATCAAAATTTTATTTATTTATTTTGGTTTTGTTTTTCTTTTCCTGCTCGCCGTGAAAATTTTCATTATGTTTATGGTTAGATGATATTTTGCATACAAAAAGCAATTTATATAAAACTGCAAGTTTGGTATAATATGCATGCTTCTAAATTATACGTTGACTGAAAGATCCGTATCAGCAGATATAGGCCCCAAGTATCTGTATCCATGGATCTAAAAAAAAATTTATCCGTTTCTTTTCTGTACCAGCTGATCTAAATTTTTAACGATCCGGCACATCTCTACTTCTAACAAGCACAATTATAACTAACTACGAAAATTTTGAGCACTTTACCTCAATTTTTATATCCATCTTTACACATTCTCCATATTATGTAAATTTTGTTAAATAAAAGGGGGAAATGCGCGCATAACATTTTTATTCAAAACTATCAAAGTGAGATTCTGTCGTGATCCTGGGTACATTTGAAAGAGTGCGACAGAGCAGAGAAAGAAAACTAACAAGTTTGTAATGACAATATTTCAAAGCAAACATTTTTCAAATTAAAATAAAATTACTTAAATTTTCTGATATATTGCATATCATGCAATTGTGGAATTTGGGGGGAAAATTCATAATAAACAAAACGGAACATTCGTATAGGCCGCACTCCCATAAGGAATGCACCCAAAGCTTTTTTCTGGTTAAAATTCGCAAAAGTAACGGCGGAACTTACTGTAGCCAAAAACTCTCCATTAATTTGTTTTATTAACTTTTTTGAATCTCAACCTCTTTATATCAGCGCCCGAAATTTGTTTCGGATGAAGGAAATGTTTACCAGATTTAGTGCGTAGCACTATATTTATATCTATTTATGTACTTTAGCATGAAAACTGTATTTGCAAGTCCCCACTCGGACCAGAGCCTGATTATCACGCGGGCATACGGTGCAATAGCCCGGGGCCCCGGAAAAATAAGGGCCCCCCAAATCTCTCAACTAAATTTCCTTTGTAATATCTATAGCATAATTTTTAACAACAGATGGACTTAAGAGATTTATTTTCTGTTCTTCTAATTCAATGGTCTTTAAGACTCATGGATGAATAAACAAGAAGTTAGGAGTTTTTGAAAACTTATGGTATGGCCCTATATATGCTTATCCCAAAATATCCATTAGTTAACATTTTTTATTTCACGATGAAGGAAAGAAAATTTCGAACTTTTGGATATATCAAGAAAATTTTTTTGGAGTGAGAATCTTTGCTCCCGTGCCTCGTAATAGCCATTCCTTGAATGAGCGCACCCATGCGCTAATAATACAAACGGAATAAAAAAAATATTAAAATCACTTTTAAATACATAGTCTTGTTCTAAAGAAGTATAAATAAATAGGTAATTTTTAATTCAATTTTAGTATTCTTAAAAAATGTTTTATTTTTATGTCGGGAAAATGCAACAGCAAACAAAAATAAGTTAAAATGCTTGTAATAGTATAGGGGCCCCAAAATAACCTCTTGCCCGGGGCCCCGACCACCTATGATCAGGCTCTGACTCGGACGTCTTTTTTCAAAACTGAAACTAATAAAGGTTATAATCATTCTACGGTTAGACAAGCCCGACTATCATCCTTGGCTCTGTTCAAGGGCGTAGCCAGGGGGGGGGGGGCTATCGGGATATATCCCCCCCTCCCGAAATTTTTGGATTAGTGATGAAATTCGGTCTATTTATAAACATATAAGTTCATATCCCCCCCGAAAAATTTTCCTGGCTACGCGCCTGGCTCTGTTATCAACTGAAACTGAATCAATGCAGAAGATATTTCAAAACATTATACTTGATTTTCTAAATGTAAAAAATTGGAGTGTTACTATCATCTATTATATTATTTTAGTATTATAAAGATTGCTGTGTACACATTTTAAATTTTATATGATTGCCTATAAAAATGAATGAAACGCAAATTAGTGCTGTGTTAAGTATCTAAGAGTCAAAAGTATAATCTTAAAATTTCACACTATATAAACAACGTCCCAGGCAACGCAACAATTTCTCTGAACGTCTATTAACGTTTGTAGAACGCTCAGTAATAGTTCTCTGAACGTTAATAGACGTTCAGAGAAGATTCTTTTGTTACCTGGGGTAGGGTTGTCTCTATTGAGAATTCCTGCGGATTATACTCATTTCATTGCACCAGTTATACATGATACCAAAAACCTGTATGTTTTTTCATTTTAAATTATCTTTTTTCCTCCTCTTATTTCAAAAAATCTAGCGTACGATAACGATCAAAATACCAGTATTATGTGCTGGAGTAAAATTCTAAAAATTCTCTGAATGTCGAATATATCAGATTAGCCAGTCAAATAATAAAGCATTTCAACACGACATATCCTCAAACATGCACAAAACCGAAAAGCAAATGTTTATGCAATCTTGAATGGTGAATTGAAATGCTGACGGAGAGGTCAGCAAATAAGCACATAAATAAAAATACATTCGTTATGTGGACATCCTGTTACTTTTTTATTCTTGTAAAGTTTCGGTTTACTGACGCCACAAATTGGAGCGTTTGAAAACCGCATCTGCATTTACTGTTTTGTTCTACTTTCGTCTGTCCACTAATAAAAGTAACTTCCCAGCAGTAACTGGAACGCACTAATCCTCTGTTTAACGCCGTAAGACGTAACAGCTTCAGAAAGCGAAAGCTTCTTCGATGTACAGTCCGCACTTGCGACAGCTTCTCTTCATGTTTAGAAAAGCGTAAACGAAGTACCCTTACACAGCGTCTCCAGCAATCCATGTTAATAAGCATAACGTTTTTCACTTGCGTAGCTTTTTTACTTTGAAATTTAAAAAAAAAAAGGTTCTGCAAAGAATTTTATTTTATATGGGGTGAGGTCATGGGCGTCGGCAGGGGGGTCAACCGGGTCACTTGACACACCCTGGAAAATGCGACATTTTTTTTTATCGGCAACACAGACAAAAAAAAAAACATTGGCACTTGTCCCTCTTCTAGAAAATTCTAGTAATTTATGTATTTTAGCATATTGCAACAACTCACCGAAAAATGTCTCTCAAGAAAAGATTATTTTCCCAATTGTAAGTGCATTTTAACACATGCTAGCACCTTTATCAGAAAATCAGAGAATTTACATATTTTATCCTGTAATAAATCCCTTGCTTTATTAACTTCTGTACTTTTTATTTTAATATTTAAGACACAATCTTTGCCTGAGTTATACGTTTATTATTTCACAATCCTTGTCAGTATATTTAGCATGTACAGTTCTATAGTTTCACTTTTACATTCTAAAAAGTTTTTTTTTTTTTTTTTTTTTTTCATTTCGTTTCGGCGAGGTACTACGCACAATAATGGCGCAGCAAAAACGAAAAAAAAAGGTAATGTATTAATTTCAAAAGGCTAAAAAGAAAACTCTCTAATAAGAATCGACCGATACCGATACTTTACCTATAAATTAATTCTTAGAAATAGCCGATACCGATACTTTACAGTTATTGTATCGGCCGATACCGATACTTTACATGATTTAATGCCATTTAAATCTACATCTGTGGGCAGTTTTTGCAACGAGAGTGTAGTTTTCGTTAAAAGGAATAACACCATGGTGAGCCCGTAGATAAAAATTTGAACACAGTAGAAAGCATTAAAAAGAAAAAAACAATGAATACATTGAAGTGAGTACAGTATTTATAGTCCTACTTTTATATTAAAACATGCCGACCAATGGCCGAATTTCTAAAACGCTGAAGATTGGGAAATGTCTGAAGTGTGCAGGTTCGGGATTCTTTCTCCTTGCTTGATTATCGATCAAACGGTCTAGAGTTTTGGGTGGTATTCTCCAGATGTATCTTGAATATGCATTAGAGCCCCTCAAAAAGTTCTCCTACCAGTGTTTTTAGCGAACATACCTTGTCTAGGTTGTCAGACTATCTCTAGAAATTGCAGTACATCATGTTTTTGAATTAGCCGGGTATAGTTAAATTCTAATTTTACACAGAGAACAAGACTTTTTAATAAGTACTTATATTTAATTATAAATTTATTTTTAACGTCAAAGAAAACAAAATTTAAGAAAAAAGCCTCATTATACACGAAATTCATAAGCTAAAACTCGAAATTGTTTCACGAATACGATTGACAACACACATATTGTGATGAATCAGAGCGAATTCTGCGCCAAAAGATGGCTTTCCTAAACGAAGTTTTTATTTTCTTCCATGCAAAAATCATGAATTACACAAATTGAATGCTGATTGCACTATCGCATGTGTAATAATATTCTATGCTAGTTGTAAAGTCAATCCAAGAAATGGAACGATTGCAAAAAAATGTCTTAAATAAATTACTTTTCCTAAGTCGGGAGAGATCAAAGAGAAAATTAAAGCAATATAAAATAACTCATTCTATTATACTCAATATATATATATATATATTTCAGTAAATGTAATGAGCTTGCGACAGTCTCGTGTTAGGCGGGAGGGGGGCTCCAGAAGGGAGCCTGTGATATCTTTCTTGCCCGTCCGGCCATCCTACTGTTATGCCACTGTCCGTAAATTACCAGTGGGAACAGAAGTTATTTTCGCGTCACTCTGCCAAGTCGCCATGTGCAGTGGCGTAGGGAAGGGGGGTTTAGGGGGGGGTCAAAATCCCCCCATGAGGAATTTTTTGCCATACAAAATGCATATTCTTCACTCCGTTATCACACAAACCTATACATATGTATGAGTTGAAATAATCGTAACAGCCTCCCCATGAAAAATTTCTAGCTACGCCACTGGCCATCTGGCCATGTGTACGTTACCACTTTTCAAGATAGTGTCGGAAAGCAGCGCTATAGTCTTAAGGGGAAAAGTTTGAGGTTGCCCATCGGCAGATCCAGAGGAGGGGCACAGGGGCACGTGCCCCCTCCCAGACGAACTACGCTTACACTATAGGTGACTTACTTGTTTTGTAAATTCAAGTTATTTTATAAGAAAATGCAACAATACATGTTTTGTGCCCCCTCCAGGTTTTTTTTTTCTGGATCCGCCACTGAGGACGCCCACTTCTAACATGGTAGTTAGTTAATGAAATTATTCCTAAAACAATAAATTAATTAAATTATTAGTTTTTTATAGTTCATTACAAGATAAATGTTAATTACGGTTTCGCATTTGACTAAGACTGCTGTTATCCAAATTACCATACTGTTTTTCTCTGTACATCATTCAGTACTTACCATGAGCGTTTTGTGTTATTCAAAGTCTACACCATGGGGGTGCATTGGGTGGCGAACATTTAAAAAACATTTACCACCAGACCGTGCAACCACTCAAAAAAGTGTTTGAGTAATAGCCATATTTCCTACTTTCACTTTATGAATAAGTAATTAGTTTTTGTAAAAAACACAAATTTAAAAGAAATTTTAGAACTTATTGTTATGTGACATGATTCGTTTTTACAGGGAACAAAATTTTAAATATGAAACTGTCATCCCTTGAAATATCAAACGATGTCCAGGACAGTCTCCCCCATCAGTTTTGATATCGATATCATACCCAAGCCGAATCAGATGTCCTCGCGCCAATTTTTTAAATAAAATTTTAATCCAGTTTAAAAAAAAAATTCAAAAGAAAGCCATACAACCTACCCCCCCCCCATAAAATTTATGTATTATATACACGAGTGACCCGTTTTTTGAATGTAGACAGAAAGAAAATAAACGTTTATAAAGGTGAAGTAAAATTATAACTTACTTCTCGTGACATCTGCTTTTTGAATTC
This sequence comes from Cheiracanthium punctorium, assembly GCA_038373885.1. NCBI lineage: Eukaryota > Metazoa > Arthropoda > Arachnida > Araneae > Cheiracanthiidae > Cheiracanthium > Cheiracanthium punctorium. The sequence goes on along the minus strand of JAWZYV010007395.1, from coordinate 142,547 downwards.
GCTACAGATCGCATATTTACTGTTAGGATCCAAATTGAAATATTTTAACAGAATAGACGACTGCCCTGCTCTTCCTCATCCATACTTTCTACCACACTTGATGATGGTACATCCATATTTAGTGATGGTTAGAAAAAAAGAAAAAAAAAAACACTGTTCGTAAATAGTCGCGCAAACAAATATGCCAATGAAACGACGGACGCCTCTAATCTCATCACCAGAACAGATTCTTGAGTGGTATTGCGCCTGCGTGGTTTTTCTTCTTAAAAGCTAAGTATCGGTAAAAATGGATGAATGTATCGGGAACCGATACTTTACCGATACTTTTGAAATATGAAAGAACCGATACCGATACCTAAAAAAATAGGAGGTATCGGCGTCGATACTATCGGTTACCGATACTATCGGTCGACCCCTACTTTTTAATTTTTATAATCTCATGTTTATATTACCTACAATAAACAATAACAAATACTCATCAGCATTTTTGCTCAGCGTAACTAGTCGCGTATCTGTAAACAGTTAGCTAAGGTCGTTGGAAAATAGTCGGTTAATTCTGCCCCGCCTTGAGGTAAGGACGTATTGAAGTGGGAGCCCCGAAATTTTGATTTTTGTTACTAAAATGATAATGATATAGTCTTTATGTGATAAATTCTAACTTTTTTACCATTTGGATACGTGCCTGCCTTGAGGCCACTTGAGGTGGAGTCTTGCGGATAGAGCTGAAGCAAACCGCATGTATTCGGTACTAAGATACGGATAATCACTCAGACTCGAAGTAACGAATTGTTACTTTTCGGTTGATATCGTTACTACTCGATCCGAAGAGGTTTCGGATCGAGCAGCTTCGAACTTCGAATACAGACTGCCAGGCAAGGCGAACTAGAGGGGAAACGGGTTCCAGTAATCGAGTACTAATATCTTCTGTTATTTGTTACTGGGGTTACTGGATATCGGATCGCGGTTTCAAGGGGGAAATGACTTTCGAGTTTGCATTTCGGATCGACCAGGTTCGAACTTCGAATACAAGACTGCGGGAGGGAGAAAAATGAATTTCGGTATTTGAGTAATAGTATGTTCCTTTCCGTTACTAGATACCGGAAGTATTATGGATTCTCGCTGTTGGGAGAGAAAAATCAGTTTGAAATTTGAGTAGTAGTATGTTCTGGTTGCAATTCGTTTGTGCCGCGCCGAATGGTCTCGTTTTGATGAGGTTTGGAAGAATCCGTATGTTTCGTTACAGTTATGGAGATGGAATAGTATCTGCTGCTCTATTGATATGGGTCGTACAATGGGGGGATACGATCCGGTGTATAGTATGTTATTATGCGCAGTTGAACTCTTTTTTTGCGGGGGGGGGGGAAGGGGGTGTTCTTATAATTGTAGAGGAGCAATACATATAAGAGAAGCATGTTAGTAAGGGGTGCTAATTTCGGGCTTTCTAACATTTTAGTACTAAATAGTGGTGCAATCAGAATTCTTTCTTTCAGGGTGGTTCCGAAGCAGGATTGCGAACTTAACTTTTTCTTTTTTTTTAGCTAGAATCGAAATGAGTAATAAATAACAAATTATTTAAATACACCTTTTAAAAAAATATTTTTATAAAGTAAACGAATTCACACATTTTTATTATTTAAAATATTATTTGGAACTAAAAAAAATATTTAGCATGGAAACCTAAACACATTTTTTAAGTAATTGTTTAAAAAATATATAAAAAATTGGGAGCGACCCGGGATTTCTATGCCCACTCCTGCGTAAGCCACTGGTATTAAAATATTTCAATAAAGTTCAGTATGTTTCTAAAATGTCGGTGTTTAGGGGGCCATCTGCCCTATTTTATGGTACATTTTATTCCATGAACTCATGGAATACGCATAATCCGGTGCAACCATTCTTTCTGTATGAAAGGAGTGATAATTTTTGTTTAAAGAATGCTCTCATATATGCACCCACAGAAGGAGCTAACCCCTTTCATCTCAAAAGTGCAGAAATAGAACTGGAAATATCTTAAAAATAGATAATTCTCACTGAATTAAACAATTTTAAATTAAAATATGGTAATTTTTAATTTACTTCGAAAAACGATCCAGCAAAAGAAGTTTTTGATATGAAATAAGAACTCACAAATAATAAAGATATTATGCTTGTAGAAACGCAAAGTAGTTGATATCATACTGAGATCCCCTGCCCTGTGAATTTTATATATGTGGCCCAATCCCTGGATCTCAGTATTCGAGAACACGCAACCCAGAAAAAACACGAGTCACAAGCTTTCCTTTACACTTTTTATGATAAGAATGAACAGGTTAAACCAGCGTTCAGAATTAAAAAAAGGGCGGGGGGGTTGAGAAAAGAAAAGAATGGCATATGTCTTTGGAAGATTTCTATGTGTACTCAGTAATTCGGATAATTTAGCATTGTATAAAACCATAAATGTGTATAAAAACAATCTGTAAATCAGAGAAAATAAGCTCTAAATACAACTTTGTACAACTTCGCTAAAAAAAATACTTAGTAACGAATAGCGAACATCTAAGTAACAAATACATACGGATACTCATTTTGTCGTTACTTTTACAGCACTACTTGCGGAAAAGCGCCAAAGCGTTCTTGTGATTGGATAAACGATCTCCCGAAGTTGTTACTGCAGCTGTTAGCCAAGCAACTGGGTCTGGCCAGTTAGCAACTAACCACCGACTATTTCTCAACAACCGGGGAAGAATTGAGCTCCAGGTCGCGTCTGTCGAGTCAACCGATCGGAATTTCCCGCGGTTTTCTCCACAACTACGTGGTTTAGCGCAAATGCAGATTAGGCCCGATTAGAAAGACTCCCACCCGGAGGGTACCCCCTCCTCAGGGTCTAGATCCCTCGTGTAAATAATCGGCCTTATTCCCAAATATCAAATCAAATCAAATGAACACGTTTAGGATACCACATCAGAAGCTGAACTACACGCTGTAATAAATGATAAACATGCATTAGTTCTGAAATTTGAAAATTTGCCAAAATTCTCCTGTTTCCAGTAAAAATTCTTAAAATTCGAATACTGTGTAAAATGTGTTACTGAAAATTTTTACAGCGGTATTTCATACTTAAGACATTTTTCTGAACGTATTATATAAGGTATTGCTTTCCGTTTGTTACCGTGCATAGTGCAGCTTATGAAGAAATAGCATCTTTTTCTCTGAAAGTTTCTGGTGTTATTGATTTATTTTGGTTTGTGTTCAAAAGGCGTTACATTAGTTTTGTTCTTTCGAACTACAGCCTTGAAATTATCACTCAAATGATTCCTTTTGTACAATTTTGCATTTGTTCATAATTTATTTTATCATGTAATCTTACCTACTTTAACATTAACTTCTACACTTTTCACCTTAATATTTAAGTTTTATTCTTCGCCTAAATCGTCATTTTATCATTTCACGTTCCACTTCCAATTAGTTGATTTAACTAGTAGCTAGTTCTTTATCGTCGTTTTTTCTTCTGTCTAGTATTTTATTTATTTATTTATTTATTTTTTGTCCAATCTCAGTTTCTCTATGGATTATTCTATGGATTCGTAGGGACATGCCAGCTGTTTAATGGCCGAAGTCAATTTTGTCAAGGCAGGCGAAAGGTGCTCTGACAATTTTTCATTTATTGACCATCCGAAATTTCATAAAAATTTTGATTTAACTGGTGGAAGTGCCCCCTGCCAAATCACAGAAGGGCCAGACTACTTCCTAGTCCCACCTTCTGCCGCCTATTCAATTGGTCTGGATTCTCTGGAATAGAATCAGATATCAGATCATTAGATATCAGATTTGTATCCAAATATGTACTGAAGTTTTTTCCCCTATTCATGGGTGTATGGTGAAATAAGTTAATAGTTACTAAGTTCGTAGTTTGTCTAATTTTAGTTAAATAAGTGAGTTTTAAAACTGGTATGAAAATTAAAACCTTAACCCATCAATGCCTAGTGTCCTTTTTTTTTTTTGGGACGGCCTCACCGTGAGGTGCCGGTAAGTGCACTATGTAAAATCGATAGTGCAGCTTTGACCAAGTCTGAACGCATCATTTTTAATGGTACAAGCTTAATATTTTTATCATCGAATTTCAAGGATGCTCTTTATTCACCCTAAAATTTTCGTAAAAATACGATAAGTTTTTCATGTAGAAAAAAAGATTTCAAAGTCTCACTCAAAGTCTCTCAAAGACGGGCACCCATCTAGTGAGGTGCCCGTCTTGTGGGGTAAGGGCATTTTCTACCTATATCTCTTACAATAGGTGCAGTAAGATTATGATAGAGTCAGAGCATTTAGAGCTTTTTGAAAGCTTTCTAACACTTTTTACAGAACTGAATTATTTTTAGTTTTTGATATACGAACTTTTTTATACGGCGAGAAAACTCGACCTTTAAAATACTTAGAAGCATTATTTTTATTTTACGTACCGAATACCAAATTGGATTAAATCCAATCCACACAACAGGTAGTATTTATGAGTGTTTTTAATACTGTTCTCCTTAAGTGCACATTCGGTGGGTACCCTTAGCCCGTACCAACGAAAACAGAAGGCAAGTGTACAACACCCCTGTTTTTCTTTAAAAAATGTAAAAAATGAGCCAACAAAAGTCCAAAAAATATTAATTCACTTTTTCAATAAATGTTTTTAAAAAAAAACTTACCCGTCTCGCAGGATAAATGACACGATCTTAAAAAAATATATGTCATAATGCGTAATCAGTCCATGGAAGTATAATTTTATAATATACATACAGTGTGATAAAAAGTAAGCTTTTAATGCAAATTCCATTGCTGTAGTGCAAATAAGAAGGGATTCAGAGCTCGTGTATGCTCTTACCCCACCTCACCCTGTTGTAGTTAACGTTTTCTCATTTTTAGCTGTCGCACATGTGAGACATGCACAGCAAATGTCTATATTTAAAAAGTTGTATTCGTTCTCTGGCATACATGAGATATGGAATTAATACGAAAGGAAATTTGCAGGTACTTTTGCGGAAGTTTTTCCAGACACTGTCGTGAGAAATAGACCTGTACGTTCTTACAGAAGAGCCTTTTTGCTAATCCGGACTAATTAGTAGATTACAGTTGTTTGGACTAATAAGTGACCGGATTACCCCGAATAAACTAAGCTCTATTCCAGCACTTTCAAAATAATTTTCTTGAAATACACTTTTCACTAATTTGTAATTATAGTTAGGGAATGCTATCCCGCGCTGTTTTTCGTTTCGCAGGATTTCGGGATTGAGATTTATTAATCCCGCGGGATTGCGGGATCCCACGGGATTAACCGTTTATTCAGCTAAGAATTCATTTCGGCAGAGAAAAATAGGAAAACTTTATTTATTTACTATGAGGATTACTATGATTTATTTACTATGACGGAATTTATGTACTATAGAGTTTAATAGTAATAATTAATGTTAATACAATAACTTACAGAAATATGAAAATTATAGTTATGATATTCAAAATAATATATTCTTAGTTGCCAAAAAAGAATGTAAAAAAGGCAGTGTAAAGAGTCACTCGTCTTCTTAATCTTCGTCTAATTTTAGTAAATTAGTTAAAAGCGTAATTTAAAAAAATAAAATTTAAAAGGAAAAAATTTTATAATTGATTCGTGATTGTTCGCTAAGAGATAAATTGGTATGAAATATAACTGTTTATTTGGAAATTGGGAAGTTTGAAAAATTTAGATTACAATATTTGATCCAAACTCCCACTGGAGGATAATTAGAAAATTTAAAATTTGTAATTATTGATTTATGCATTGTGAGATAAGACACATACATATGCAACAATTTTTGGTCAATAATCGAGAAGGTGGCATAAAATTGTAGTAAAAATAATTTATTTCTCAGTTTCAGTCCCGCGGGATTAGTCCCGCAAACATTTAAGCGGGATCCCGCTGGATCCCGTTCCCGCGGGATCGGGATGGCATTCCCTAATTATAGTGTAATACAAGAAAAAAGAGTTTTACAAAAGTATAGTATAGTATATAGTTTTTACAAAATGATTTCAAACTTTTGATAAATAAGATATAAAATAGGTCTCGCAAAAGAGTGTATGGGCAGTAAGTAATGTACCAATATTGATATTAGGCTCGATTCCTAGACTAAGATGAGGCCAGTTGCCAAACTTTCGTCGTATTTAAGCTTGCTAAACTCCTGGATCACGATATGGTCAACAACAGCCTTCAGTAACATGCCCCAAATCTCTCAATGTGGGCTTTCTTGGATGTAAAACTAATGGATGTAAAACTTTTTTGGATGTAACCTTCCTTTCATCTTGATGATAAAAAGTTATCACTTGAATTAACGCAATATTACTGAATACACCAAGAGGTTCAACATTCATGGGACAAACATATGGAAGGTCCAGGAACACAAACATGACTGAAATTCATGTAACAATTCAGAGTTGCGAATGTTATTTTTAAGAATCTTATAATAATCACTCTTGGGGGTATTAATCAAATATTCTTACTGAGTTTCATAAATAACGGGTTTGTTCTCGAAAAGCAGCATGTTTTATATAATAAAATACGGTTTCTATAATATCGATGTCCGTTGCCTATTTTCCCGGAAGAATAATTAATTATAGACAAAACACTTTCGAAATTTTCATTTGTTATTTCATGATTATTAATTTGTTCCCGAAGACGACAACAATCTCGGTAATACTTTGCTTTATAATTCCGAATATCATCACGGCTTTTTAATATTGCCAGAAGTCTGTCATGTCATAAGTTCTTCATAACCCTGTATATAAAAGATAAGAAAACCTTTTAAAAAATAATATAGTAAATAATTAGACATCGCACCCAGATGTTTAGAAGCAAATGGGCAGTCTACAGATAAAACGTTTAGAAATTTTTCTCACCTAAACTAGTGTACATTTTATTTGAGGTAATTCTTGATCAAATTTATAAGAGGAATATTTATATGATATTCAGTAAATACGCAGAGAGTTGTCCATGCAAATGTTTGTTCAAGTGTAATCAATACTATTATTATTATATCAGATTGTTCAAATCAGAGCTATTGCTAAGACTTTTTTTTTTTTTGGGGGGGGGGGAATGTCGATAAATTGCCATGTCAAATATCGATTTTTACTAACTTCTTTATTTCTTTATCAATTATATCACCAGCTATTCACTTTTGCCAACTGGGTTTGCGTAATTTTGCCAAGTCTACCAGAAATAGAAAGTAAATTATAGTTTATGTTAATTCTTTTAAACAATTTTGCCAACTAGCAGTGGCGTAGCCATGGGGGGGGTGGTGTTAGGGGGTCACCCCCCATGAGGAATTGTTTTTGTCATACAAAATGTATTTCCTTCACTCTCTAATCACACACACGGATTCATATAAATGTGTTGCAGTAGTCGTAACCCCCATGAAAAATTTATCGCTATGCCACTACCAACTGGGTATCTAATTTTGAAAAGTTTAATAGAATTTTGTGAGTGTTAGGGGGGAGACCTCTCCCCTACCTCCCTTTAGCAAGGTCCCTGGCTCAAATCTTATCCAGTTAACACGAAATGCGAGTTTGAATCCATAAAAAGACATAGAATGCATACAATGATATCTTAAAGAGATGGAATTTTTTTTTTCTTCTGACAACCGAAAGTGCAAATTCCTAGACAATGCTTCGGTTCTTTATATCACTTTTTTAAAACTTTACACTCGTTGAGCTTCGACTCCCAGAAAGTCAAAACTTTTAAAATGAAGTAAAAATATCACTAGTATATAAGCAAAACTTCGGTTCAGTTACAGAGGGACGGATCCAGGGGAGGGACTAAAGGGCTTGAGTCATGGGCGCCGCCAATGGCGCCGTTAAAACCCTGACTATGGGTAAGGGTGGGCAAATGCCCCCCCCCTTTCCCGGGGTTTTAACGGAGAATGATCAGTCAAAAAACATCGCGTTACGTTCGGGCCAATACGGTAGTCTAAAATTCACATCATACGTGTCAAATAATTAAAATTTGCATTTTGTTGCATGAAAAGTGGTTAACTAGAACACTAAATAAGGAGTTTTGAGTATACCCATTGTTAAACATACGGTTTTCTTGAATTCTCCAGAAATAGTGTCACTGTCATGTAGTTGACTTCAGTTTTGAAATGTTATTTTTGGCACCAAATTTGTCGGCAATTTTTCGCCAAGCTTGGCAACATTTGGGGCGTTTTTGTTAATGGGTCCTGTAATATTTGCTTCTCTGCATTAGTATTATGAAATGGGATTAATTAGGAAAATTATAAGCAGTTCCTCGGGATTCAAAAATGAAGAAAGCACAAACAGCTTTCAAAAAAATGCTTCTCAAAACAAGCGATAAATCGCTTACAAAAGCACACAATCAGAGCCTTATGATCTCATCAGAATCAACGTCTGCTCGCAACAGCTGACTGAAGTGGTTATGCATTATGCATTACTCAATTGCATTTCTGTTATGTAATCAAAGTTCGTGATTGATTGAGATTTCTAATTACGTAATATAAATGCGATTGATTAATGCATAATGCATAATCAGTTTAGTCAGCTGTTGCAAGCAGACGTTGATTCTGATGAGATCATAAGGCTCTGATTGTGTGCTTTTGTAAGCGATCTATCGCTTGTTTTGAGAAGCTTTTTCTTTGAAAGCTGTTTGTGCTTTCTTCATTGTTGAATCCTGAGGAACTGCTGATATTTTTCCTCGAGAATTTCCACTGAATTTTAGCCCGTTGAAGAATTTTTAGTGCATGTGAAATACAGCATCTGAGAAAACTTCTGAGTAAAGCTGGCTGTTATAGAACGTGTTATTGCTTATTTATCACTGTGATTTGTATATAGCAGATTGTTCATCGAATTTCTAATAAAATTGTGTATCCTCCTGTCAACTGGACTGTATACTAGAACTTTCCATCTACATTGTACTTTTAAACTATACGAATCCGGAAACTGAGCAAAGTTTTCTGCAATAATAGTTTTGAATGTACTTTCAGAACTACTGTGATTAGAAATGAATATTTTTTTAATGTATCAATATGCTATCTAACAGAAAGCAAATAGATGTCAACAGGCTTCAGAGTGTTGGCTACGGGCTCTATGTATGAGAAGTACTTTGCTATGATGCTTATTGCTAAAATGAATTTAGGCAAGGTTGAAGCACAGTACAATGGATACGTCTTTATTCGCGTATTGCTGAAAACTGTTTATTTTTGTGAATTTCAATACCTATTTTTTGAATTTCAATACCTATTTTTTGAATTTCAACATCTATTTTTAAAATTTTCATACCAGTTTTTTTTTAAAGTCACTTTATCCCTTAAAATAAATTGCAAAACAAACTAAAATATGCTGTAAAATGCCAATGAGGGGTTGTTTTAATCGATTGTATTTTTGTCTTTTTAATCGATTATAACTTTGTGAAGGGGACCATAAAACATGTATATACACATACATACATACATACATATATATGTGTGTGTGTGTACAAATATACTATAACGCATGTGCATGTGTATTGTGTATGCTCCCAGGCGCGTCTTACTTTCAGATTTTGTCCACCATTGCAAAAAATCCTTTCGGCGTCCATGGCTTCAGTCCCCCAAAATGTAATGCTAAAGTGTAACATTTTGCTTCATTGCATACTTTGTTCAGGTAAAAAGATCTTTTCCATAAATTACCCCCCCCCCCGCGAAAAAAAGGAAAATAATAATAATAATAATAAAATGTTACATTGCTTTAGAACAGGTATGAGCAACTATTGGAAAATTGCGGGCTAAATGTTGGAATTTTAATGAAGTGGCGGGCCGTAGATAATAGGTATTTGAAAAAATATTAATAAAACAGTTTATGTTATAAAGTTTAATGCTGAAGTTACATGAATCAGAATAACGTCATAAACGTCATATTGATTATTGCGCGAGACCGAATTATTGGTGGTCTTTATTATCACAATTGAGAATATTTCCTGCTTATTGAGCATGATTTTAAATTGCTCTGCGGGCCGTATCAAAATCCGGGGAGTGCCGGGCGTTTCCCATGTATGCTGTAGAGTGTCATTGTGCTTTGTTGTACACTGTTTAGGTCAAACAAGCTTGTTTCAAAATTTAGCATCTCCCAAGAAAAATTTCTGTATCCACTGCTGCAGTTACATATGTATCGATGATATCCCGACTGCCATAGCAGTTATGCGTACGGTAAGTATTAGTATATATTTATTCACAGTAGAAAGTTTTAACACGCAGTTCCGCCTTCGGCCTTTGAACTGCTAATTTCGAATCTGGTCATTAACTGTTGCCAATTGTTCTCCCCGAGCGGAACAAACTGCTAGACTAGAATTACACTCACTTCTAGTTTTATTTTTACGCATCTCGTTATGAATAGAATACTATACTGTAATACTCTTGAGTGTTTTTTCAACCAGTCATTTTTAAGCTGGCAATTAATTAAATCGGAACAGTTTCAGGATACATGTATCCAAGCTCAATACTATTCGGAAGTCCGCCGTGTTCCGTCAACTGGAACATGCATTGCAGTTCTGAAAGCGCAAGATGTTGACGCAAATGTAAAATAATTATTATCCCGACAGTTTTCGTGTCGGAGCAGTGAGTCAACGAACTCAAAAGAAGAAAAAAATAAACAAAATGCAAAAATGGTTGAAAAAAAAGAGAGAGAGAGATCTTATTGTGATGCAGATTGGGGTATAAATCTCCGACTCTTCAGTTACGGATCACTGTTCATTTGTAACTGATAAAAATTAATATCGACATTCTGATTAATTTATTACGTAAAGATATAATCGATAAAAATTATTATTAAATAAAGATGTATTTGACAGTTCTTTTATTTTTAATTAAGATATTTTCCAGTCATCTTTTGAGAGCGACAGTGGCCTTCGTTTTAATTTTAAATTAGATGTTTAACTGAGAATTCGATGCATTTGACATTTTCGATCCTTTAGGATTTATTGACTAACAGAACCCTGTCAAGGATGGGGATATACGTATGGTTTCAAGAATTCAAAATGTAATTCAATTTATAAGCTTATTGGAACCAATTACAATGGTAAATTGCACGAAAAATAAAATATTGTCAATTGCATTAAAGAATACTCATTTTACAAACATCTCCCTTAATATTTTGAAGCGGTTTATATCAATATTTATGTATGTTTTCAATCCGCTTAGGGGTGTCCTCAATCTCAGCGGAATGACTTTCAAATTTTCTCCAATTTCGACCTAATGTCTTAATTCACCCTATTAAGTTATGTGTCTTGTTAATCAAACAGCAATTATATTGAAAGAACGATGTCTTTTGACTTTAAAATTCACACTGAATATATACGAGCCTTTATTGACCTAACAGCCAAGAAATTTTGTAAACATTTTCTAAATTAAGGAATGCCACGAAAATAAATTTTTTCCGTCGTTTTGTTTTGCTATTTGATGATTTCTCATCTTGTCTCAAAACTAGCCAATCTTCTTTAATTTCCTAACATTATTTCGAAAGTTTATTTTTTTAATTAAAGATTGTAAATAGAACAAAATCTTAATTTTAAAAATTTGCGAGAAATTCAAAAGAACTGCAATAATATTAAATGATGTGACTCATTAAATTTTATGGGTGAATTTTGTCAATTTTTTTCTAGGGAAGCGAGGACTCCTAAGATTTAGACTAAGATTTTTTTCATCTTTCACAGCTGAATCGCTAAAACCTTTTTAATTTATAGTAACACGTTTAAACACTAGCAATTTGATTTTTCATCGATATTCAAAACCCTACCCACTTCCTTCATTTTCCCCTTCCATTTCATTTTATTTTTCCTTATGAAAACGCTTCTTCTGTATTAACTCGTGATTTTCGTTTACCTTTCGATTAAAAGTAATCCAAGGTTACATTAATGAGATCTGAATTACTGAAGATTTACCGCATAGGGCAATTCTGGGTGAGATGGTCTTACGTCAGAGAGGGCTAAGCTAGTAGAAATATTTTTTATACTTTCACTAGTTGGAACTGTGTTGCTGTTAGTTCACTTCAAACGACGCTAGGTAGAAACATAGGAACAAAAAACTGAATGAAAATTTAATAAAAATGTGCGTAAATAAGTTATTTTGATTTTACATAGTACTGTTAAAATTTTATAGTAGAGTAAAATTTTATATCACATATCATTCAAAAACACTACATTTGATGTTAACTATCTATGTTTTTGTGAGTTCAGGGCTGTACCCAGGGAGGTGGTCCTATGGGTCCGGACCCCCCCCCCCCCGAAATTATCAATATCTATATATTTATATGTGCGTGAGAGTATATTTATATATATAATATGATGATATTCAATAAGTCAGACTCCTCCCCCGAAATGTCGGACCCCCTCCGAAATTATTTGAATTATTTCTTGGGTACGGCCCTGTGTGAGTTGATAGCATAATTGCTATGTTTATGTTTATTTTAACCTCAAAATGGCGGTCGCTATGCTTTTTATTACAGTAATTTCAAATATGCCCATCTCACTCGTTCAAACAGGTGAGATGACTATTCGAAGAGTTTAAGATAGCCATATCAGTTTTTGTCGTTTTCCCTGTAATTAATAGCGAGTTGTTTTTGTTACATGCATCAAACAAATATTACAGAAAAGTTGTTGCTAAGTGTAGCAATCGGACAGACGATTGTTTAAAATATGCCATACGTTAAGGTAATTCCGTGTCTTATGCCACATATTTTTTTTAATTTGTGTAAAAAATTCCAAGATGCACGCACAGTAAAATAAATGATGCTGTGCTATTTATAGTAGAATATAGAGCATTTGTAATGCGACAATAAATAAATAAATAAATAAATAACATTAAAAAAAATTCCTAAAGCATTGCATTACGGGTGAGATGTCACTTTTCAGGGGGAGAGTTAAGCCGCACCTGTCATAAGAACATAATGAAAAAATAAATTTAAAAATACTCGGAAAAAAATTGTATCTGGACTATAATTACTTATTTAATAACAAAAAGCTACCAAATTAGTATAAAGAGACGTACTACTAGGTTTCAATCAATATTAGTCTGCCTACTTAGTTCACTAATAAAGTTAAATTCTTATATTTTTAGTTGAATTTTAATTTTTGTTTCATCAGCACCATAACATGAATGTATTTGAGAGTGAAAAAAGTAAAATGGTGTTTACATTGTTTTTTTACATTGTTTTTAACATTGCTTTTTTTATGTGGGCGTTTCTAATAAAATCTGTAAATAAATTAACAATTTATCCGGTTTTTGAAAACAATATATCTCATTTACGCCAGAATGTTAAAATGCAGAATTATTACAGTTACATTTAGCGGCTAATAACACGCACGACTTGGTCAGTTTGTGTAAAACGAAAAAAAAAAATTTTTTTTTTTTAAATAACACTTAATCCAGAAAATATACTCCAATATCATAGCTTCAGTAATATAAAAAAATATGACACGGAGAGAAGTTAATATTTGTTTATCTTTACAAATCTAATAATACTACCTATTACGTACATTAATATTATCTATACTCGCTTCTCCCTCTTCAAGGCTCCCTTAAAAGAAACAGCTTAGATTATTTGGCCTCAATGGGATCTTGTGATTCTGTGGCGATTCTTTGCAATTTACGCATTAGCATAAATAATAATCATTTCACATAATGGTTGCCATTAAGGAAACTCTCCATATATATTTAATTTATACGTAGTTTTATAAGATTGGCGTGCGCCGCAAACCATTTCATCTTACTGTGGGGAGAAAATATCCAAGGGGTGCCATTTTAAATATCCATGTATCTAATATAGCGATATCTTTTATATCCTCCATAGTCCTGTCTCCTGAAAAACATCAAACTGTGTAATCTCGAGGAGCTACTTATTCCCATGTTAATTGTGACAGGGCGTTAGAGTTGCAGAGTTTACAAATTTCACGCATTTTTTTTAATTTATGACGTCACTGTTTGACTGCCGTAAAGGATACCCCGGTAGATTGAGGGAGTTAATTTCGATATTTCGCATAATTGTTTTCAAACGGTATCATTAAAACTTTGCGTTGGACCTTTATGGAGGAACGTAATTCAACGTTAAAATAAAACTATACTCGCAACCTGCATGCGCATGTTAGGCAACGCCTGCGCTAAATTAAATGCCAAAAATAAAAATAGAAAATTTTTAATATATCGCGCTTTGAAACGAACTTTGTAACTTTTAAAATGAACATTTTCAGCGCCGTGAAAACATTGCAATTTTTAAATAAGCACCGGATTAAAATACCACTTCTAATAATAATAATCGTTAATTTCTTAGTTTATTTCTACAGTAAATTTTAATCAAAATATCGTCTCCCTGTGTTGAAAATAGAGCTGGAATAAATGAGTTAAAATTATGGCGTAATTTTTACGTATCTTAAAGCATTTGACGTCATAGATCCTCACTTGCGAATTGAAATTCTGATATCCCATTTAAAAACTCGATTGGTTGAAAAAACCCTTTTTTTAAATCCTTTCTGTGGCAACAACCGAACATAAATTCTCGTGCCGTGGTAATGAATGGCGTAAGATCGCGTTGATGCTATTAAATTCTAAACATTAGGCTGCATTAAAATTCGTAAAAAATCATCTAATTTACATAATTTTTTCGTTTTTATTTTAAAAGAGGGAGAAAAGAATGTTTCAATTGTCAAAATATCTAAAAGTTATGACGGATAGAATTCAAGATGCGACAGTTTTAAAATTATTTTACGAAAAAAAATCGCGAAGCAGATGTTTAGTAAAAAAATTCCTAAAAATCGGTAAATCATGTTACATATTCAGAACAAACTGTTTTTAAAAGAAAATTTCTTCCTCTATCCGATGATACAAATGCCGTTTTGCTGCGAGCGTAATTTCCGCCGTTATTACGAATTAGGTGAGAAAAAATGCCAAAAATCGCATAAAACATAAAATAAAAAAAAATCTAGGTCGAATTTTGAAAAAATCGCTTCGAGGTGCACAACTACATATTTACATCTTCCCGAGTACCAAATTTGGTGTTTCTAGGTGTAGCCGTTTGTCCGTAACGCTGCCGACAGACACACACACACACACACACACACACACAGACACACAGACACTTTCTTTTATAATAAGTAGAGATAAGTTTACTTTAATTTGTGTATCAAGACCGTGAGGGTGATTTTGTTTCTTTGAACTCCACCCTTAGCTATTTTAGTAGTTGAGAATGAATTAGCCAAGATTCTTGACTTTTCCAACGTCACTGATCATTTTAGTCAGAAGGAACCTTGGAAGACTATTACTTAATAGCCTTATTTTGTAGCCAGACTCACATGACTCATATAAATTCTAATTTTCGTTTTTAGTAACTACTTTTATTTTAATTTTCGAGGCTTAAATGCATTTATTGCTGAGGCCGTTTTTAAGTAAAATAATTTTATAAATATAGTTTGGACTTGTAAAACAGTTACCATAATTGAAGCGCTGAGTGTAGGAATATGTTAAGGGACAATTTAGAATCAGATGTGAAATTAATAGAATGTCTTTTTTCATTAGTTCATTTATTTCCTGTTCGTCAACTGAAAACCGCCTATAATAAGGTTGGCAGAACCAATGAACATCCAGTCAATGCAGTCTTTCACATGTTCTTTCGCCCTGATACCTCTATTTTATAAAAATGTCACTTAACATATTCATCCCCTAAGCTCTTCAATTATGCCTTGTATTATCAGGCTAAACTGAATTCTAAAACGAGTGTGAGTAAGATATAACTATGCATTAATAAAGCAGCTCGCGACTGCAAAATGGAAGGGTGATGGGGGGGGGGGGGTCTCTGATCCTTGGTCCAGGGCCCGTAATCGGATGTGGGAGCTATGCCCGAGCGTCACTCGGGGTCAACTTTCAACGCTCTGAGCTATAAAAGTACTCACTATACACGTTTGTCGTCTTTTAAAATATTATCTAAGAATGATGTATATGTTTGGCAACACCAAAAGAGAATTAAATGTGTGAAACTATCTAGAATTAAAGTTACTTTTTCAGCATTCGGTAACCATATTTGATGTATTTTCAAAAATTTTACTAAATAATTTTTATTTATAAATAATACCTATTTTTGGGTATTTGTACAACACTTGGATAAGTTTTTATTTGGTAAGTTCGTAAAATTTTATGTTAAAAACGATTTTCCTTATATGGACTTTATTTTCTGTACTTTAAAACATGTTTCTCCTCATCCACATAATTTCTCATTGAGTATTGATTCTTAGAGTATTTAAATAATTCCTTCTCTATAAAAAAAGAACAGTTTGAAGTTTATAATTTAAAAGAAATATCAAAACATATATCTTCCAAGAACTTAAAAAAAATCATAAAAATTACCAAGAGCCCCCAGCCCTGAAAATGCTAAGGAAGTTATGATAACGAGAGTTAGGAATTAAATAGGTCATTTCAGAAACAACTTAAGTCACATCTTTTCAAAAATCACCACTTATGCTGCTTAGAAGTGACTGATTTAGTTTTATATCCAGGAATTTCTAGTTAAGTTTCAAACATAAGGGTTCCCTTATCTGTTGCGCCTTTTCCAAAAGACACGATTTCTTGCTCAACATATAAGGGAATCCCTATGTACCCACTTTTCCAAAAAGTCTGGAAATAGTTTCAATAGGTAAGTTCATTGCAAACCCTGTTTCGTGCTTCCTCATAAAGATTTCTTAAAAAAAAAAAAAAAAAAAAAAAAAAAAGAGCGGCAAATTTTGTTAAAAAGTATTCCAAAAATATTTCAAATTATAGCTGCATATTGCACAAGGGCGTGTGGTGATGATTTACCAAAAATACTGCACGTAAAGGTATAGAAATACATTTGCAATACATTTATGATGTAACATAGATTTTATTTTTTTCAAAGCCACGATATCCTAAGAGAAAGAAAATTAGATGTGAATGAATGGAAAACATCCAAAGTCACAATGAAAACAACAGAATTATTTCAAGCATCGGTGTTATTACTCTGTGTATTGTTCTCGAACTAATAACGTTATTTATAGAATGAGATTGATTGTGAAACGGCCTTTTCCTTAAAGAATATGATTCTTCAGTGATATTCACAGTCTGTGGGTATGCTTCAGTTGTTTTATCAGTGTCAGTAATGACCATATTCAATCGCAGAAAAGTTACCATCTATTTATTTATTAATACCAGAGATTTATAATTTTAGAAAATTAACCGAGAATTACTTTGAAAATTCAAATCCCCTTTTAGTTTTGTTGCATTATTATGCATTGCAATTACACTCTAGTTCAACTTTTAATCTTTTTCATTAAAGGTAGAAATTAATATTTTCCGCTATGGATTTACCTTTAAATCCAAAGGACAGCTACTGATAACATTATTTTATCTGATGATGTTTTTCTCACTCTTTTATATGTTAGCTAATTAATTATTTGATTAAGAAAGACGTTTATTGACATATGCTTTTCTGAAGTGACCTTGATTAGAAATTGATAACTAAAAGAAATCGATATCAGAACTGTTACACTATTAAGTAATTTTGCAACAATAATGACCATTTCAAGAACTTATATCACACAGACATATTGTTGCTGAAATCTGCTATCAGAAAAGTTTGTTTCACTGCCAAATACTGATGTGCTTCTGAGGGTGAAATTAGAGTGAAACTAATGAATTTAGTACTATCCAACAAAGTCCAAATTAACAGCGTATCCATAACAGGGCCTGACTAGGCAAGGGCAGGGATCGAGGTAGCCTAGTAGGGAGAGGCGTCGGTCTGGCAGCCGAAGGGTTGTGAATTCGATCCTGAGATAAACCAAAGACCGCCGTGTTCGCTAATGGCGACTGGGGCACGTTAAATATGTCGTATACGCAAGGTCCCCCAAGTTCCTATCCAAACCGA
This sequence comes from Cheiracanthium punctorium, assembly GCA_038373885.1. Lineage (NCBI taxonomy): Eukaryota > Metazoa > Arthropoda > Arachnida > Araneae > Cheiracanthiidae > Cheiracanthium > Cheiracanthium punctorium. Next base: position 124,649 of record JAWZYV010007395.1, on the reverse strand, counting down.
TACCTCTGGGGGTGTAAAAACTAAGCCTTGGGGTCTTCTCCTTCGTATTTACTTCAAAATTAAGAAGCCCCGTTTACGATCAGTAGTGCTGCCATCTATTGGCTCCTGAATGAGGTAGAAATGAACTGTTCTGCAGTCTGGTAGAATTTAACACCTTTGTCAGTTACTGCCGCTATTGATCTAATCTGGATTTGGGGCGGTACAAAATGCTCTATAGCACAAGTGCCTTAGCCCCCATAATCCACATCAACAAGAAGAAGAAGACAAGGGCAGACGGATCTCTAATGAAAGGCGACCCCCGAAATGAAGAAATGACACTACTATACTAGTGTCATTTCAATGATCATACAATGAAAATATAAGATCAATATACAATAAAAAGCATTGAATGTTTTATGCATGTATGAACACATATGCTTATATTAGTATGAAAGCCCCACCCAAGGCCGAGTGGATAAGACACTTAACATGGTAGATGGCTGAAGTATGAAGGTCCAGCGTTTGGACATATCGTGCGCCTGTCGATTTAATGGTCCGGAATTTTGGGTGGTTTTCTCCAGATGTAACCTAAATAGGTGTTAGACCCCCTAAAAAGTCCCCCGCCCAAGTCAGCCCCTTACAGTAGGCAGATGTCCCTTGTGTAGTTTTGTCTCAATACAAAAAATACTATATTAGTATGAAAGAAGCCCCACTAGAGATGTCTGACAAGGGCCTGCTGGTGTATTCGGGATCTGATCCATAATCAGTAAAAGAAAGGACTTACTTATTCAAAAGGGTAAAGTTGGATTTATTACGGTTTTTTACCCCAATATTTAGTCTACAATAAATAGGGGATGAGTATGCTTTATGTAAATCCAGCCGCACATAACTGCATCATTGAATTCACATTTTTTCTTTCATTTGTTTGTGTGTGAAACACTAAAAATACACCGTTAATCATCCACAAATGTTCAAATTCAAATCATTTTTTAACGAAGACTCATCGTGAAACAGTCACAGGAAGTTTTTCTTAGTGTTTATCCATTTTTTAAATCTCTTTTTCTGTGCCGTTACAATATAGCGTACCGTTGAATATTATGCCTTCCTAAACAGAAAATGAAAAGGATTTTAAAAATAAAAAAAAAATAATAAAAATTTCAAGTTTCAATTTTCAATTTTTAAAAATTCATAGTTTTGTATTTAAAAGTAAATTTAGCCTGAATTCGACTTGCTAGTTAACTCAGTTCAAAGCCTTATCTTTGTATGAAGAGCCTGAAAAAAAAATGTTCAAATATGAAACTTATCTAGAAATCATTAAAATAACTACGTAGGTGAATATGTTTCACTTGCTGCGGCCATAAATAACAATATATTTTACATGAGATCATTTTACTGTCCTTGGGACTCAAAAGTCGTGAACGAAAACAATACGATTTTAAGCAAAATAGAATTTTCTCCCGTTTCTTGTGACAGTTACGCTGCATATTTTCTCGTTAAATCTATTCAACTGCATAATCTAAATACTTAGTCATTTAATGCTCTACTGGTAAATAGCCTTTCACAATAACTCTCCAGCCGTTTAAAGTAACAAACGGCAACAGAAACAAGCAAAATAAATTTTGCCTAACGCATTGTTTATGAAACAATGTTCAATTCAAAACCTCTCATGTGGCCATGAATATAATAAATAAATTCGATATGTCTACCCTCAGATTGTTCATTTCTTTGATAACTTAAAGCATGGGCGGCTCCAATGAGGGGGGCTGAGGGGGTCATGGCCCCCTCCGAAATTTTGTTTTACAACTTTAGATTGGTATACTTCACTATTTCACACGTTCCATTTGTATTTTGAACAATTTATAGACCTATGTAAGAAGTTCAATGGCACTCTCCGAAAAAACAGTCTGAAGCCGCCCTTGTTAAAAGGACGAATATAGTAATTTTTATACTTTATGCGTTTTATTCCTATTATTCACATTCGGTTACATCGTTCGGGAAAAATACATTAAACACAAATACATTTTACACGTCTTATTATTGCGTACGTTTTAATTATGATGATGACAGATATAAAAAACAGTTATTTTATTGCATTTATTTTACAGAAAAAATACTTGAGTCACTGGATAACACTGCGTACTAACTAAAAAAACTAACAGTTATATTTTGCAAGAATAATTAAAAAGTCTTACTGCCGTAGGTTATTAAAAAAATAATTAGACAATCGAATTTATAATTCGATTGACGAAATGGTAAACCTAAATCGATGAAAGATTTCCCTTCAATGGTTATTTTAAATAGTTTTCAGCTTTCTGGTCTTTCAAGCGCTCATTTCACTGCTTGAATGAATGACATTCAAAAACCTACGCAATTAATCGGAACAATATACGTATACTTGGTTTGTTGCTGCCTCTACACTGGTTGATATTAGGAAGGAAGCAAAACTTTTCACACGATAAAGCTGGTTGATACCTGTCACAAAAAAAAAGTAACTTCGCTTCCTTTACTATACAAAAACATTGTAGTCCTTTTCCCTTCCAGCGATTTGACTGAAAACTAGTCATCATAGATGCCAGAGATGATATTCATGATAGTGTAATTTTTTTTTCATTCGACCATAGTATTGTTTCGATATCCGCGCTGAATTTTAATACAGGAAACGTAGTTACTTTTAAACAATCGCTCTTTCTTGGGGATATCGTTAAAAACAAAATTAGTAACGTTCCACTTCACGAGCGAGTTAATACAGACCCGTGTCCTTTTGACAGAAAAACTTTCCGAAAATACTTAATCGTAATGCAAACACTCCGGGTTTGATCCTGAATAATTTGCTGTGTTACTGTATTGTTCTTATTCCAGGAAAAAACTACTAAAAAAATATTTTTTGTAAACTTGAAAAGAGAAACAGATTATGTACCATTAAACCAATTATATAAGAGCATGCGAATAAAGACACCCTTTGTTAAAATATTGTATCCCCCCCCCACCACCACCATTTTTTATAAACAAGAAAATCATTTTTTCTACAACTGTAATATTTAAAAAAAGAGATTAAAATTTGTTTTACATTTGTTAGAGATCACACTTAATCCGAAAATTTATAAATAAAGATCTATATTTTAATTTCTATAATAATAATAATAAAGATAAAATTAGGAATTTAAGTCATTACTAGACCAATTAATAAATTAAAATAAATCTTAATAATAATAAACTAAATATTTTTTAGGATGGGTGATTGCTATTATTTTACAATTCAATTTTCAAAAATTAACAGGAGATTAGAGTCATCAGCAGTCTAATTATTGTTGCTAAACTACAAAGCATATTAATAATAATGATACCCAGGAAATCAAACCACGAGATAGAATTTGATTGAAATATCTCATCAAAGTTTGTTAATGCAATTTGTGAAGAACATCGTATAAATGTTGATAAGTAAAAGTTATTTCATACTGCTTTATATTTTTCAAAATTTTTAAATTTACTTCTCGTAACAAACAACTAAATAAATAAATAAAAGTAAACTATATATTTAAAAACTACACTTTTTTCGAAAGCCTATTTTATTTTAAAAATTTAATAAATGTCATTAATTTAATATGCTTTTTTCCCAATTAGTACAGAGGAAGATTTAAAAATGAATTTTGAAAATAAGTCCCGAAATGTCAATGCAACAACAACAACAATTTAAAAAACAAAATAAACAAAAAATCGTGTTATAACGAATAAATTTTTCATATAAAGGTTGAGAAATACGTGTTTCAACTTTTGTATTTTCACTTACAAAAGCTATCTATAAAAAGGAATTTGCTGTAATATACCACATTAAAAGAGTTTTGCAAACAAAACAAAGTAAAACGATATATCAGTTACCTTCGTGATACATTAAGCAGAAGTATGAGGATAATCTATATTTAAAAGTGGTAGATTTCAGATATTTATTCGTCCATTTACATTTTTTGTGATACAAAAGCCTTAATGATGCAAAAATCATAATTCTTCACAGAGTTTTCTGTTTATTAACAGGAATACAAATTTCGGGAATTGAGACAAAACTTGCCCCTCGCATCTCCTCACCATGACTATGTTCCTGAATAAATTTACGAATGCAGTAAAACCTCTCCAAGGAGACCACCCATCGGTCTTAGAAAATCGGTCTTCCAGAACGGTGGTCGCTGAATAAAGGTAATCAGAAAAACAAACTTTCATGCATTATACAGGGTGTCCCAAAAAGGTGGTAACACGCTTTAATTCTTTATCTATTAGAGATAAATGGGCAATGTAAATTGGAAAAAAATGTTCAAAATAAGGTAGGTAAGAAGAATGCTTTAAGGAAAAAAATTATCTCGCAATTTTTCAAAAAGTTACACATTTTAATTTTTTATACAGCCCCCGTACAAAAAAATCCCCAATTAGTAAAATATGTCCCATACACTCATGAAATGAAGTAAAAATTTCGGCTTTTAATCATAAAATGTCTCAGGAATATTTAGATAAGTATTGGCTGACTTAAACCACTTTTCAATGGCTCTCGAAGGTATAAAAATCGTGTCGAATGATCCCGTTTCAGGGGTCGTTCAGAAATTACGAACGAAAATCATTTCTGGCACAGCATTAAATTTTCTTATTCAAATTCATGTATAGCTCCAAATCATTTTTTTAAAGATATCTCTCAGTCTTTTTATGATGAAAGGCTGAAATTTTGTGCATCACCTCATGAATGTATGGGGCCGATTTTACTAACCGGGAATTTTTTGTACGGGGGCTGTATACCAAATTCAAAAGTGCAACTTTCCGAAAATTAACGAGATGAATTTTTTCTTATGTTGTGTGTTTATTGAGTTGTGTTTGTGCGTTTAATGTAGTATGTTTTTTCCAACCTTATTTTGAACGTTTTTTCAATTTACATTGCCCTCTTATCTCTAATAGATAAAGAATTAAAGCGTGTTACCATCTCTTTGGGACGCCCTATATGCTAGAAAAAAAACTATTATTGTATCAATTGTTGATTCCCAATGTATATTTGTCTATTTAACTTTGAAGCTTTAATATTTTCCACCATCTAAATAAGTTACAATCTCTATTTTTAAGCATTAAATTTGAGGTAAAACAGGAATATGGAACAAATTTTTTCTTTTCTTGTATGACCAGGACAATTCTTGGAAAGAGTACAGTAGCCTTTATATATATAGCTAGCCTTTCGCAGAGAAGAGAAATTTCGAGATTTCTCCCAGGGAGGGTATCCTACCTTTCAACTGAAATGTTCGAAAATTGTCTTTCAGGAAGGAAGGGGGTAAATAGTGGTCCTTTAGTGGAGGAAAAATTAATGCTGAGCCTGCAATCAGAATTTTCGGACAAGAAATAAACGGTCTTTATGAGAGGTTTCATTGTATTAGTATTCCTAAAATTTGCCTTTCTTTTTAACATCGAAATTTTCTTTATATTTACATCGCTAACAATTCTGGCAATTTTATTTTCTTAATTTTAAATGATCTATTTTAACTACAAGAAATTAAATTCCCAAAATGTTGATGAAATTGTGTGCAGCATTCGTAATCAACTTTTAAATTTTTTTTTCATTGTCTTCATGCAATATTTTGTTTTTGATCTAATATCATCACGCCTTTTCAGAACAGTTCATAATCATTTATCAGTCACAAATTCGTACACAAAAGTTTACATGAGGAAAAAAAAAAAACTTTTCGTAGAGTCCAAGAAAATTTGGTTAGCACTATTTTAAACAAAAAAAAATCTTTTGTTTTATCAGCAAAATATTTCGTTAAATAAACAAAATATTTTGTTAAATCAATAAAATTAATCGGTCAAAATAGCATCCACGGGCCATTTTTTCGATGAACAGCTTTTCTGTCTAAAAACATAAGACATCTTAAGTATTGTTTATAATTGTTTGTTTTGTTGTTTATTAGTGTTTGTCTTATTGTTTGTTTGTTTTCTGTTATGGCAAGTCTATACGAGGAGCATCTGCCTATGTGGCGATTGGGCGAGGACTTTTTAATGGGTTCTAACGTGTATTCATCTTACACCTGAAGAAAGCCGCCCAAAACTCCAGACCGTTAGATCGACAACCGCATGGTAGGCCCGAGCGCAGGACCTTCACACTTCGGCCATTTAGTATGTTCAGTGTCTTAGCCGCACGGCCATAGTGGGACCCCTTAAGTAATGAACAGTGTGCTTTGCTAAGTCACGATTTATAAATAGTAATTTGTTTTTCACGTAATCACCAAATTCACCTTACTGAACCGTGAAAAAATTTAAATCACCAAATATATCATTTCCTAGCAAAAGACACAATAACACACTTTATTTTGATTTTATCAAAAAGAATCTAAATGCAGAGTAAGACATTAGAAAAGTTTTAACAACAATGAACGGTTTATAAAAACAAAATAAACCCGTCCAGCTAAATATGCTCGAATTAGTATTGTTGTATACCTGATTTATTGCACATATTGACAGAAAATCTCTGAGCTTGTTCTTGTCTTTGTGATAAGTATATTTTCAGACCTCTATTTCAGAATGATTGAAGTCACGCGAAAATTGCATATTGTTTACCATGTCTTTGTTTTCTACGTAACTAATCACGCGCGCATTTAAGTTTCAAGGCTTCTTAGAATATAATGCTTTGGTTCACTCAACTCGATATAAATAGAAAATGAATTCGGAAAAGTATTTTAAAGATATTGAGACCCAGAAAAATGGTCAGCATCATTCTATTTTGCAGCTGTGTTTCAATTATTTATGTCATCGAGGATGCCTTTTTGATATCCATGGACGCAGATAGCTATTTTTAACATCCGTATCTTTTCAGACGTTTTCAAGATAACTGAATAGAGATTAAAAAGCATTGCTCATGTATTATTCAATTCTGTTGTCTCCATGCGTCGGATTTCAATTTTGTGCTCGGAAAAATGAAAAATAACTGTCAATGTCTGTAGAATTACGGGCATGTCTTTGCTGTGAAAATACTCTTCCTCACAAATTTATTGTTTTTGACATAACTTTTGCTTTTATGTAGTGTAACTGAAAATATTTAATTAACATTTTACAGGCCAATGTTCCCAACTGGGAATATCAAAATAAAAATTTATTGAAAGAATAAATTTTATCAATATTGACTTGAAAAAATTAGCAGATATACTTAAAAGATGACTTGATTTTTTGAAATAGAATTGGCATATCTATCATTAGTGGGAAACTGGATTTTAAAAAAAAATCATAAAAAAATACCATTTTCATAAATTTTTACAGAGCTATCTTGATACATCCCTTTCCCTTTTCAAACTTAATTCATATCTTCACTTAAATATAAAAATAAATCTTTTCTTTATTCTTATTATTTCACTTATTATTTAAACTACCCATAAAAGTGTAGTCAAAGTATAGCTCCTAAAAGTGTAGTCAATATGACTCATATTCCCAATTGGGAACATAGTGAAAATTGGGGAGTACAATTTTGCCCTCCATATAAATGACTAATATCCTTAAACTGACGAATTAGAAGGCAAAATATGTAAAAAAGTAATTTAAAATATGCCTGGATCTGAAATAGGTCTGTAAAAGGTTAACTCTACGAGTCTTTTGTTAATGTGTCAATATACCGGAAACGGGCATTTTTAGGAACAGGATTTTCTGTGGGACATACATCATGAATGTTTGGTGATTTTTAACTTGTTGTTTCACGATGCTTTTATTTTGTTTCAGTTTACAGTTTACAAATGCAGGTAATTCATGAGGCGAAAATTCTTTTTTGAAATGAGTTTTTAAAAAAATATTGGTGCAGTTAAGAATTTTTCCATACTATCATTTAATATATTACGCAAGGGTCATTCAATAAAAAACGGATTTTCTTTTTCTTTAAGAATCTATTACAAGAATGGAATATAACACTGTTTATTTTTTCAATGTGATCTCCCTCAAGAAAGCACTTATATCAGCACAAGTTCTTCTAGTCCCAGGTTCTGGGTGTGTTAGTTGAAGGGAAGAGATAAGAGCAACTCTCTAAGTGGAGAGTAAGGCTTAACTCCATTGCCTTCTCCAAAAACCAGAGTTGTCCCACTGTCTTAAGTGATTTTTTGCTCCTCGGACACAACTGCGATGGAAAAGAGGCGTTTACATTGGGCTTTAATGGCAGTGTAAGAGCGGGTTCGTTTTTGCTCCGGCAGAGATATGCTTCTGGTGAGGAAATGGCCTTCGAAATCAGATGAGTTCTAACTTATTCACACTAATTTTCAAGCATGGAAATGTTTTGCAGTTTTATTGTTTCTGAACAGTCGGTTCCAACATTTATAGATTGAGGGGAGAGGTAGAGAGTGTAAAGCCGCTACAATCTCCTACGGTGGAGAGACCGGTATCGGTAGAGAAGTTTTTCGGAACTTTTTACACCTGCAGATCCGGTGAAAACAGGAATAACTTTTGGCACAACAGTCAGCCAAAAATATAAAACAATATACTAAACAGGTGTTTTATTTATCGGAATCAAATATTCAACATACACGACCAAAAAATAACAAAGAAGCTCAAACTGTATTGAAGTTTTATAACTTTTTATGCAACATTTCCGGTTATTTATTAAAAATGGATCTTTTATTATACGCAGAAATATATGTTTTGCAGGCGTAGGTAAAATTTTGTCGATTTAACAAAAATATTATTTTAACGGAATGATTTTGTTAGATCAACAAAATATTTCATAGAATCAAAATTTTTTTTATTGGTTTAACAAAATCTCAGCAAAAAAATTGTGAAATCAGCAAAATTATAAGGTTATGACTCTCCTATCCCCCCCCCTTGGCTACGCTACTGCTGGATAGTAATCTTTCGATATTCTACATTCAAGACCATCTTAACTGAAATTTACAACAACGGGGTATTGTGCTCATCTCAGTTGAGCTGATTCAATCTTAGTGTCAATCATTCAGTTTATGACTTTTCCTTTTATTGATTAGAGAACCCCTCGAACTCTGTTTCGGGATACTTCCATGCGTGAAATGTGCGCATATGCACAGTTTGATGGTTTCGTCAGGATTGCTGTCACTCAACCATTCTGATCTACACACCCAGACAACTCATGGGCATTTTACGGATGTCATAGGATGTCACTTGTGAGATAAGCGTTGATAATTTAGGCATCCAAAATCCACCATACATCTTTCTGACACCCGCCTCTCATCCAAATGCCACTATTGTCATGGGGTAACTTTCCTATATGCTTTTGAGACACTCGTGATAGTAATTGGCCATGATATTCAATAAAAGCTGTTGGTTGGAAGGTTTAGCCCGAGACTTCCATCTGCGGTTGCACTGATTTTCATACACAGTCGAAGCCGATTAATGGAATAGCCAATTTGCCAAGAAAATTTATTCTAATAAACGGTATATTTTATTATCCGGGATCACATTGAGTAATTATTACGGTTTGGTACATTGAAAATTTATCACAATAAGTGGGATATTCCTTCAACCGATATTCCATTAAGCAGGCTCAACTGTAATTTCTTTGCCCAGACAGCACAGCAAACTTGCATCAAACTTGCAGCCAGCTTGATTTATCAAGTCAATAAACTTGAATTAAGCTTGAAAATTTCAAGCGTGTAAGCTTAATGCAAGTTTGAATCAAGTGTTCTAGTTTACACTTGTCCAGCTTGCATTAAGCTTGAATCAAACTTGACATAGCAAGCTTAAAAAAATTTCGTAAATGCACGGGGCGCCCGTCGGCGAACTCGCCCCACATATTTTATTTTTCCACGCATTTTCCCCTCTACGCTGAAATTTCAAGTTATTTTAATCTGTTACCATCAAGCGCCTGCAGCTGGGATCGAACTCGGTATCTATGGGTTGGGAAGCCAGCGTTCTAACCACTCGGCCAACCTGAGTTGCGCTGATATGACTAAAGTTTGAAGTGACTTTTATGGTTATCACGCCGTTTTCCGGCGAGATCGATCAATGGCTGATGTGTTGATCTGTTTCTTTTATTTTTCCATCGGATGAATCAAAATTAAAATAATGTTATGTGCAATTTAGAGACTCTAGGGAAATAAGTATAATATAAACTTAAAAGCAGCATACATTTTAAAACTTTCAATATCGCGACACTCATGTTGGGCAATACTGGCGAAAATCGAGACAAACGACTGATTTTGAAATCAATTTCGTAGTATAATTGTATTTTATTTTGAAGAATTTCAATATTTGAAAATATAGAATCTTTCTTTTTTTAATTCTATGGTGAAGTATATTTATGACTGATGATAAATTATTTGTTATGTGGATGTGGATCTGGCTTTCCAAATCAAGCAGTAATCAAGTTGTATTCAAGCTTGACAGTTCAAATGACTTCTCCAAGCTTGCTGCAAGCTTAAAATGAATTGAACTGTCAAGCTTGTATTAATACGTCAAATTCAAAGAAATGTCAAGCTTGATTTAAGTTTATGTGCTGTCTGGGTGGTTGCAATGCGATTGAAGTGAGGGGTAGCGATAATCAGGGCCCTTGCTAAAGGGGGGGGGTGCTTCCTCCCAAACAGTCGTTCTGTTGAACAGCAAAATTAGATACCTAATTGATAAACTTGGTAAAAAAAAATTAACGGAAACTATAATTTACTTTCTATTTCTGGTACACTTGGCAAATTACACAAACCCAGTTTTCAAAAGTAAGAAGTTGGTAATATAATTAATAAAAAAATAAATAAGTTGGCAAAAACTGATATTTGACTTGGCAGTTTATCGACATCTGCCCCCGCAAAAAAAAAAAAAAGGCTTCGCAAAGGTCCAGGGGATGATAATAACTTTAGCCATCGGCGGATCCAGAGGGGGGGGCAGAGGGGCACTTGCCCCCCCCGCCCCAGATGAACTTAGTTTACACTATAGGTGATTGACTTGTTTTGTAAATTCAAGTGATTTTGTGAGAAAATGCAACAATAAATGTTTTGTGCCCCCCTCCAGAATTTCTTTTCTAGATCCGCCACTGACTTAAACTGATTTTATTTAATTACATGAGAATAAGTATTATGTTGTAAGTACATATTTTTATGAAGCTCTGTTTTTTTAAGGAATATTGATGGATGGTTTCACTCACTATTGCCTTCATTTTTAAAATTCACTGTAGAGTTTAAAAAGTGAAACACATTGAAAGCATAAAGTTTGCAAAGCAAAATGTGACTGGATGTTATTTAGAGTGTTATAATAAAAGACGTGTTATATACATAATATTTATTTTTACATACATCATGCAAAATCTTTGTAAGGATAAACTCTTTGAAACAGACACGTACATTGTTTTCGAGACACTCTGAAAAAAGAGAAAAAACTAATCCTAATATATAAATCTAAAATAGTAACCAAAGTTAGAAAAAAAGTAACAACGAAATCGATAAATTGTAACTGCTATGCTGCTGTTCATTTCCTTTATTTTACTTTATCTTCGCTGTTTCATGTTCCACTTTTTTTTAACAGTCTGTAGAAAATGATAGTATCGATTTAGCATCGATATTCAAACAAGACTAAATTGTTAAAAATATTAAGGATCATGCAACAAACGACACGGAAATACGAACTTGGTAAAAAGAAGATATTACTATTTTCGTCGTTAAAAAGTCAACAACTCCATCAATGGAAGGTAATCATAGAGCTATTTAAACAGCACCTCTTTTTCGTTGATTACAACGTACCAATACGCAATTTCTTATAGTATAATCTTACTTGGAAGAATAAACATATTGGCTCTTTTGGATATTATGTCTCATTGTTCTAGCCACTTCCCCAGCACATGGGTCATTTACGACCCTACTGCAGAGGTATTACTTTTACCGTATTTGAACATCTTTTATCACGTTTTTGAGGTTAGGTTCCAGTACATTCCCCTATTTTCCGATATTATTTTTAGTTTAAGCCACCGAAACGGATGTTATAAATTTCGTTTATACGTTCTTTCTTCCGGCAATTTCGTTTTAAAATTTTATTCGAATAAGAAGTTTCTGTTTGATAAGAAGCTTTCCTTTGCAATAGAGTGCTTTGAATCGAAGACATGCAAGCATGTTATATCCGTGTTATCAAATATTCATGAAAGACGGTTTTAAGTTTTAAACATAGTGCATTCGACATTTTTAACCAATACAACAAAATTTGGAAACAACAAATAACAAAATTTTAAACAATATTTTCAAAACTATTTTAAAAAGCCTATTTTTAATCAAGAGGTGAAAAAATTGTATATAACAGATATGCAGTGTTCCCGCTAAAGTCCGTTGTCACCCCCAATGATTTCTAAACGGCAAGAGCTATAGTCACAAAAGTGGGGTCTAGGTGTAGGAAAGCTACCACGCGCTATGCAAGAAAACAAATTACAGCACCACCTGGCGGCTAAATTTGGAGTTAGCGTTCTTATCTAAAAAACTTTACGAGATACGGGGAAAAAGTCATTTACAAAGTTCTTCAGCATCATCGATTTATCAAAAAAGGACACCTTAATTTCACATGATTCTCATTAGTTCGCAGAATAACGCTGCGGATGGAAGGCATAAAACGCACATTTATTTGGTCAAATTTTCTACATCTGTACTTACCTGACCTTAAGTTCATTTATCCTTCATGCTAAAAGTGTTTTCTGTCAGCAATAATATACATCTGAACATTAGTCTGCAATTTTAGCTGCAAGCTGTACAATATGGCTGGTGACACACTGGTAAAAGCATCAGTTATACGTCTTTACGCTTTCAATTTTTAGTATTAATCATTTAATATTAATGTCCTCCTGATGTCTTTTCTTAATAAATCTGTCATGCTGAACATCTTCGTAACTGACTTTTTTCTCGTATAGCGCACCGTTTTTGAAATACGAACGCTGACTGCAAATTTAGCCGTCAGGGGGCGCTGTAATCGGTTTTCTTGAGTAGCGCATGTCGACTTTACTATACCGAGACCACACTTTTATTTTTTAGACTGTAGCTCTGCCATTGAAAAGTTATCGGAGTGACAGTGGACTTGAGCGGGCTCACTGTATAATGATACAATGGATATATGCATCAACAAATGCAAGATTTCCACACAATACGAATACCCAGGAGTTCTTAAACTTATGTAGACCGAGGACCCCCTCTGGAAGAAGATATTTTATGTGGACTCCATATGTCCACATAAAATGTCTTCTTCGTCGTGTGGACTCCAAACCTAGTGATTTTACGTTAACAATGTCATAATAAAGATTAAAGTGTTAAGCGCACAATGTCGCCCCTTAGTCAGTGGAAATACAGAAATATAAAAGAAAATCTCGAATTTTGACAAAAATAATGTAAATATTATGTAGTTTTTAATAACATAAAAATTACAGAAATTATATAAGAATCATAGAACATAATAATACTCCGTGATTTATTTATTGCTTTAAAAATATTTTTTTGCTGTTCCGTGCTTGTTGGCTTTTCATAATTTCGCGGACCCCCGATAAAGTGTGCGGGGACCCCAGGGGATTTTCGGATCCCAGTTTAATAATAATAACCTATGCTCTAAATCAGGTATGGGCAACCTTTAAGAAGTTGCGGGCCAAACTTAAGGATGTTAGCAAAGTTGTGGGAAAAACTTCACGATGTTGAAGTTGATTGTTTGTTGTTGTTGTTGTTAATGCCCCCTGGCAACCGCGTTGTGGTGACAGGTCCCCCTATATAGGTAGGCGATGGGCCGAAGGAGCGGCTTCCATTTCAATGAGCCCCAGTGGGAGGAAGTCCGTCTTAGATCGGGGTCCCGTAATTTAGAACCAATTCCAGAGGAGGGACCAACCCCCTGAAATCGGCACCCCCAGAGGTATCGTTTAACAACTTGGAGGACTTTGGAGCCACGGCGGATTTTACGTGCACCAGCTCCCATTAGCGTACACGGTTCCACAGCGGACGGGCCGAGAGGGGGAAGTCCCTCCCAAGCACTGGCCAAGCCAGATGCTGCTTCACTTGCCGTGTTCTTATGGGAACGGAGTTTAGCGCCCAGTCCACTGCGGGACATAGAAGTTGAGGGCCGTATAACTGATTTATATGGGACTTTGAATGGTTTATATGGGGTTTATACGGGGTTTTGATATGTTACGTGGACCGGATCAAAAGCCGTGGCGAGCTACATCCGGCGCGAGGACAGAATGTCGCCCATATGTGCTCTAAACAATAATTATTATTATAGTTGTTGTTTATTGTCAATATTTTTAGTGTATTATCATGGTGTGTAACAGCGCATGATCACTTAAATTCTATTCATTTTTAAATATTTTTAAATTACATAAACAAATATATCATTGAGGGTATAAAAATTTTACGTTACATATGATGGAAAAGTGCATTTTAGTATCTTGAAAGAAATTTCAGTTGTATACGTGTTTTAGAAAAAGTCCCTTGAAAAAAGTATAAAATGGCAAAATCTAAAGTAGATTTTACGATATTAGAACACATTTAGACTATTAAAAATATACATCATAAATATTTCCTTTTTATAAAATATGAATGAGATTCGTTTTCTAAGTGAATGAACGCAAAGTTAATATATATATATATATATATATATATGTAATTTCTTGGAGATACAATACTAAAGGACTAGCGAATATTTTCTCCGAAAGAACTAACAATTTACTACTCAACCTCTAAAAGTATAATCCTATTTTTTTAAATAAAATTTTATCAAATTGCTACAGAATAAACTAAAATACTTTTCAAAGTGTAAAGATTCTTTAAGTTATAAACCGTCATGAGCCATTAAAAAAAATTCTCTAGCAATTTTGCTAGACCATTTTTCCCAATTGCTAGACCAGTTGGCATTTAGATTGACAAAACTTTTAGTCTATTTACACTTTATACATATTATCATTTTAAAGTTTTAGATCCCCTCCTAGATTAAATTATACAATTATTTCGGTACATTTAATTTAGTCCCTAGTATGAGTTAGGTACTAATTTATTCATAACACAGTTCATTTTAAATTTCAATTTTTTCTTACCTATTTCAAATGTATTTTTACAATTAAAATATAATTTACTAACTTTTTAACCTCAAAAACCTTATTATTTCACGTATAAATTGCTCATGTTCCATGTATGTAACTTATTAGTTTTATTTTAAAAATAACTAACCGGCACCATATCCAAAGGATTCGTTTATCGTAGCCGAAGACTAAGAACAAGTTTATTTTAAACCGCATTAAAATAGGAGTAAACCTCATTTATACCATTCTGCACTATTTACTCTAGAGCAAATCTAACTGGAGCAGGGAAGAGAAGCAAATTGGCATTTAGATTGATTTCTTAATTAATCTAAGTTGTTAAATAAATAAAACTGCGTCAAGGCTATTTCGTTATAAGGCAGGGAAGCTTGAAATCCGCATTCTTTCTCTGAATAATAGGCCCTCAAATGCAGTAGACAGTAAGAAGCTGTTTATACTTTAAAATTGGTTTAAAAGTAAAGTAACAAAAAACATTAGATTTCTATTAGTTAGGGCAATGATTACAGAGAAATAATGTTAGCGAATGGAATTTGATTTACAGCTTTTTTGGTATTTTCTACTAACGAACCATGAAATAGTTTTTTTATCCTTTTTATTACATTATAAAGCTGTCCTTCGGGAAGTTGTCTCGGCTAATTGGCGATTTATTTCTTGTTTTGAGGTTTATTTATCGCGTCCAAGGAAATGATAAGCTTGAAGTAATTTCAAAAGTATATATAAGAAATTCCATTATTTTACTTCCTTCATTGTTTCTGTGCCAAATACAATTTTATTTTGAGGCGACTCGTACCTTTCACATTTTGTAATTTTAACTTTTTTTAAAAGCTATTAATTTTAATGGTGAGGTTTTGTGAAAGCTATTCATTTTAATAGTGAGGTTTTGTGAAAGCTATTAATTTTGTTGATATTTCTCTCGGTCCGTATCTCATCAAACTCTCCCAATTATTGAACATTAGTAATTGATTTTTACATTTTGTTATATACCTTCAAAATGTTAAGCATTTTACTAATGCTAGAATGGATCTATTTATTTATTTACTTATTTGAACTAGGAAAAATATTGTTGGTAACTTACCAACAGTTAAATCCTTTACGAAAGGTACGGGATTTGAAATAGGAGTTCCAATAGACGGAAAGTTTTCCTAAAACTTTTAGGTTTTGTTACCTTCAAATTTTTCTTTTACTAATGTCAGAATGTTAGAATGAACAGATTTTTTTCTTACTGAAATAAAATATTGTTGGTAACATACTAACACTTAAATCCCTTACCAATGCTAAGGGATTTAAAGCAAGGTGTTCCAATACATGGAAAGTTTTCGTGAAACAAAACGAAACGTGATAGTTCGTAAACGTCTTCCCTTATTAATACTTTTTACTTGAGAACTAATTTTAATAAATCGAAAACGTTCTTTAGTTGTTTTTAAATACATCACCCTTGATAACATATAAAAAATTGAAAATATATTGAAGTAGGTTAGGAGAATGGTATCTAAAAAATTAGTAGGATAAGTTTGAAGACTTTTTTTTAATTTTTAATTTTTAAATATTTATTTTATCTGTAAATATAAACTTATTTTATCTTTCATTTAATACTAATTAAGTTTTTTTCAATAAATCTTTTCCGGTAACAATCCCCTTTAACTTCTTCATTAGCTATGCTATACTTATTGCTTAATACAGAATATTTATTTTTGTTTTGATATACACTTTACATGAATTGTACACTTCGTGTTCAGATTTTGAAGATTTAAAAATGTGTTATGTGAAAATTAATTTTAAAAAATCTACTTTTAATAATAATACTTAAATGAAATGCAACGGTTTCTACTCCTTTCATCTTAAAGCTCTAACCATACTGTTTTGCTACTTTAATAGAGTCATGAGAAAAAACAAATGAACTAAGATCATTAATTAAACTTTGACATAACGACCGATGACTTTTTTAAAGATAAAATTATCAAAAATTTTTTAATCAAATATTTGTGTGTTAGAATGAGATTTAATTTCCCATTTTTCATAAATGTGCCGAGCAAAAAGAGAGAAGACTTATTTGAAAAAAAAAAAAAAAAAAAAAAAAAAGGCGAAGATTTTGATTTTTTTTAAATTTGAGGCACCCTATATTATTAGATACTTGAGATGAAAAGTGAATTTAATTAAGTGAATAAATTAGAATAATCGATGTATTCCACGTCAGTAACTCATGTAAAAAGTAATTTTAATCTGACTGATCTATATTTACTTTTATTTCATTAATTCATAGAACAATAAAGTCTGCAACCTTTGAAAAATTTTTTAAAAAAGGTGAAGGTCCATATCAAAAGATTAAAAAAAAGTATTCATAAAACAGTAATTTTCTCAAAAAAAATTTTTTTTTCTGACAATTTAAATAATCAAAGCGATTTACATTAATATAGATGTGCAGCTGCGAAAAAAAAAAGGCCGACCTGCACTTTTTCAGCCGTCGTTCGTCGTACAGCAAAGTTACATATATCAATCGTTTACCATTGACGTACACTTTAAGTTGCTAAACATAAAAATTGCATAATGGGCCGTCTCCATATTAAAATTCGCATAAACTTCCCCCCCCCCAATAGCAACCCCTAGATTTGACTTCATATTTAAAAAATTCAGCTCATTTTAACCCCTGATACTAATTTTCAATAAATTTGGACTGAAAATGATGGAGTTAAGAACACCCAAAATCCCCCTCCTCCTATGTTAAAATATTTTTTCATACTTTAATTCATATCTCATATAATATTGATAGTAAGAAGCTGACTTTTATTCGTACTATTAGAAGAAAACGACCCAAACATAATTTAATATTATTATAATTTTTAATCAAATATTAATATGAATTATGAATTATTAAATTAATATTTAAAAAAATTATGAATAGCAACCTAGCCAAATTTTGATGGAAATAGATGCAAAAAGTGATTTTACATGGCTGTGCAAAATTTCAAATTTTCAGTAGTTTAATTTATATTAAATAAAATGTGTTATTTTTCTGAGTTAAGGGACCATATATAAATTTATTAAGTGACAATTTTTCGAAAATTGCGTAAAGTAAATTAGATTTCTTTTGTGCGAAAACAGCAAAAGATAGCGGTATTAAAAAGATATCAAATTCTGAAGCAAATAAATTAGAGGTTTTTACATTTTGATGGTGATTCTATAAAGCGTCCGCTGTTCCGTCCGCTACCATATCCCACGAAATAAAATGTTTTCCATGTATAGAATTAGATGCAGTAGATGTATGTATTCCAATACAACGTCCTATTTCTGAAAAACTAACATCCTCAACATTCCAGGCATGAATTTGACCTTTTGTAATATTGGAAACATGAGGTGTTTGGACTTCCCATACTTTATCAAACATTCAACAAACATTCAAAATCACGTATTTCTGTCTAAATTTTCATGACTAAAAATTAAAATACTGCCAAAAATCATAAGAATGTTGCACATTGCAGACGATAATATTAAATGAAGAATGTGAAATAACAAAAACAGTGATAATATTGGGTCGGCAAAAAAGTAATTGCGTTTTTTACATGAAATTCAAACAAATAAATTTTCAATCATGAAACCATTCTTCAAGCTCGACCGTAGCAGAGTAACATTCATGTTTATAGTCAGAAGAGCAGAGAACAGCCTCTCACTCCTGGCAACATTTCACCTGTGTAAGAGAACCTTCAAGAGAAAAACTCAATAACAATTTCAAAATTAGAAAGATTTTCAAAATCGTGAGCAGTCGTTTTGCATTTTTAGTTTAAATCATGTGTACGAACCAAGAAAGTTATGGACTCATGGGTCGTTTGAACCACTGACTAAATATTCTAAATTTTACACCTGATATTCTTAGTACAAAAAACTTTAAGACTAGAAACAGTATTTTTCGTGAAAACAATATTTATTTCTTTTAATTCTCGCGAGCGAATTTAATGAAAGGCGAAAAGTTCGGAACCTACAAATAGCGTTTCTCAATTTGCAGAAAGTCCCTTAAAATTGCGCAGAAAATGAAGCGCAATATATCCGGAAATTATAGTAGAAAATTGGAGAAAATTTATATTTAGGGTAATTTGAAGGTTTTCTTTCGTTTAATAAAGTAGTATGTTGCCATTGAAAAAAACAAAGTGGATGCAGAATAAAATATGAAGACGGCCCCTTTTGCAAATGAAATAACTAAAAAATTAAACTATACGTTATTTGCAAACGAATGGTATATATAACTTTGCAGTCCGACGAATAATGGCCAATGCGGAAAAAAAGTGGGCCTTTTTTTTCCGCAGCTGTACATAATTATAGTTCTTAAAGCTCAGAATTCCTTTGTAAAAATTGTTGGGCAAGCGTAATCCTATAAAATTATTGTTTTATGAGATAGATGGTTGGGAATTTTTATTATTATTTTCATTTATTCTTTGGATTGCACTGCAAAAATAATATGCTTCCTGTACGATACAATAATGTTTTTTTTTTCCTTCTCTCTCTTACACACACACACACACTTTTTTTCAAAAATTAAACATTTAGGTAGCACTTGCTGAACATGAAAATTATGTGTGATGGTTCTCATGATAAACACACTTACAATAAAAAAAAAATTCATAAAACAAACTTACAGCAAACTCTATTTTTAAAAAATGTTTTGTACTATTTTACACTAGATGGGTAAACTCAACTAACTTTGATGCCGAAATCCACGCGATCTTCTTGGCTGTGACCAATCTGCAATCCAGAATGGGATCTTTTGAAAAGGCTCTCATTCTTGTGGACTCGAGATCAGCTATAGAGACAATTGCACTCCAACACGTTTCAGAATCTTCACTCGTAAATAAAATAAAACAAATTATATGGGAACTGAATATGAAAGGCAAAGCTGTAGAATTCCAATGGATATCATCTCATGTGGACATAGATCGTAACGAAAGAGCGGACCGATTGACTAAGCAAGGTGCTGAGTTCGATATTGAAGAGATTGCTATTCCATTGGATTCCCTTAAAAGACGTATACGACAGAAAATCATCATGAACTATAACGCGGTTCTGTCTAATAAATCCAGATATAAACGATGGGAGAATGTGAAAAAGGACTGGAAAGAATTTTGTCACAGACCACGTAAAGAGGCTGTGACCAATTTTAGATCGAGAACTGGACATGACTGTCGAGCCGAACATCTACAGAGAACAGGCATACTGACCAATAGTCTATGTCCTATCTGCAAAACAGACACTATGAATAGAGACTTCCTCGTCTGCCCGGGCCTTGACCCTTGGATCGCCAGGGATCTCATGTCCTGACCAGTTGAAAGCTCCTCTTCTAGACTTTTAAATTGTTTTTTAGCAATTTTACTTGTAATTTTATAGATGTTGTTTGAATATTGTCCGATTTTATTGATTATTTTTAAATTATCTGTATTTTAAATGTGTTTGTTCTTTTGATATTTATACGAGTGGGCCAGATTTTTTGGATTGAATTCCTTTTTAACCATATGTAACAAAAACAACAACAACAGCATGTTTAGTATTATTTCGATCATTTTAAACGGAAGCTGTAGAGAATTTTGTTTGCCGTTGATAGCCTACGGTAGAGCTTTTAAATGGGAGCGTAATTCACACACATATATATATATATATATATATATATATATATATATATATATATATATATATAAGATGTTTAAAGGGTGACTTACTAATATTAATTTCATATTTTATAAAATTTTATTTATTCTCGAAATTTTGTGTAGAAGTGTGTATGTGAAAACGAGGTAAAATAGTAAAGTCATTTCTTGTGCTAAATTTCAGCCTTTGGAACTGCCCAATACTTTCAATAATCATGAAATTCTAACTCGTATTCACATTACATATGGAGAAAACAGCCCAAAACTCCAGACCGTTTGATTGACAGCTGCGTGATAGGCCAGAACCCTGGAGCTTTACACTTCAGCCGTCTACTAATGTTCAGTGTCTTGTATACTCGCAATAACGTAGGGATATATTTGTTTTATCTAATTTTTGATTACTAACAAAGTAATTTAACATTGTAATTATTTTTCTTTAACTTATCAAAATTTGATACTCAATGATTTTAATGCTTATCCTTTTATAATATGAACGTTGAATGGTATAAGTAGTTTTTTAATCGCGCGTCTGAGTTGATTTTAAAAAAGATTTCACGCTTATTTTAATTACTTTTAAAAGGCCACAGAAATTTTGAAAGCTAATTTTTCTTCAAATAAATGATTTAAAATACAATTTCATGAAATAAGTATGTTATTAACGGATATATGGTTGCTTGGCCTGGGCTTTGAATCTCAAAATCTTTCATTTTTATAGTTCTAAAATATTTTGAGTATTTTTTTTTTTATTTTTTTTTTACTGTATGCATTTTATAATGTTAGTGGTGTAATCTTAAATGTGCTCACCGGCATTTGCACAAATTCATATCACTGGATCTAGTGACCCGTCGCGAAAGATATGTCATAACACAGTATTAGGTTGTTTATGGGTATTTTATTCGAAGTTACTGAGATAACAAAGCCTTTAATCAGCACCCCCCTCCCTCCCATAAACATTAAAAGCATACGCCTTTCTAAGAATTGGAGAATCACCAATAAAACCACAGGAAGTACGCCATTTGGTAAAATATTTTTCTTAAGAGGGTTATTTATTACATTTTATGGCGCATATTTCTTATGAGAAGTATCAAAGGCGCCCAAAAAGTCAAGGCAAAATTGTTCGCCTATGAGCACACCTTAGTAAAGAAGGGCTCGTCGTTTTAACCCTTAAATGCATGAATTTTAAACTCAATCGCTGCCGATCACGCAATAGTCACGGGTGTAAACTAAATTTCCAAAATCAGTTTTGTGCATAACTAATTAATTCTTGATAAACACGCAGTCTGAAAGAAATATGTGAAATTTATATTCACGACATGAATTGTTTATTATTAAAAGCTATATTTTATATGTGAAAGTGACATAAGAAATTTGGCTTGTACTCTAATCCGGCAGTGAACATGTTTTAAAAGACCGGTATCAAATTTGAAACTTAAGACATTTAAGGGTTAAGATGCTCTTAATTCGTTTCTTTCAGTTCTTAATGGAACACTCTTGTTTTAAATATTCAAAACTGAAATAACAACAACAACATATATAATCATTGAGCATTAAACTGGAATTTTCTCTTTTTATATTTTTAAAAGCCAATAAAAGATTGTTATGATTTGTAATTTTCACAAATGATTTACTTAAAAAATTGCTATAAATACTTCAATTTTCGAATTATCTTCATTTAATGAAAATTAAAAAAATTATTTTCTATTAAGAAATAAAATTTTTAAATAAGCACTTCATTTAATTTCAATCTTTCACAATTTTTAAAAATAAAATAGTGCTTAACTATATGTAGCAGCGCAACACAATCAAGATTTTCGTATTACATTTGGAAAGCTGGATTTATACAATTCAGACAGTGCTTTATAAAGTAAAACATAATAAATAAACCCCATTTTTATTTCAATAAAAAACATTATTTTAAATGATTACCTGAGAAATGCATGATTTTATTTGAACGTGTGTACCCTTTTCATATAACATTGCATAGAAAAATAAAATTTTAAAAGGCATGTTCAATGGCGTTAAAAATTTTACATACTAGTACAGGTGTTGCAAAATAAAAATATCGCAACACAGTCATAGTTATATTCTTTAAAAAAAATGCTGATTTCACAGGAGTACAGTATAAAATCAAATTAAAAAATTAGAAATATTTTTTAATTTCTCTTTATTTTATTTGACAGCATTTTATCATGTACTAAATTTTACTTTAAAAATAATTATAGAGTTATCAAGATCGCTCAAATCAAAATTAAAAAAATATTTTTATAATTTATGCGAAAGACTTTGAACTTTATTACTCTAATCCGGCTAAGATAATTCATGATAACTAAGATAATTCATGAAGAAGTTACCGACTTTTTAAGTTTGTTTATTTTTAATTTAATGTTTCCGTTTATTCATTCTTTAAGCTACCATTATACAACAAAAACAATAATAATAATAATAATTTTGAAATTCTTTTCTAGAGATATTTTTAAAAATCTGTAAAATGACTTAACAAAATAACCAACCTACTAGCATCTGTGTATTCCTTAGACGCCCCCGTGTTTATTACTTATTTAATGCAAGTAATTCACCCAGTAGAATTTTCCCCATTGCTTGATAAAACTTCGGCATTTAATTTTCCATCACCGAAGCTACATCCATTCAATAAGGCTTCTCCTGAAATTTAATATTTCAACTCATGGTATCAAGCTTCGTAGAACATTTTATTGAAACTATTGCATCTAAAAATTCCTTTCGCATACTGAATTTCACCATTAATTTATTCATTGTTCTGTGTAACTTAATGCTGAAAATTCATTGCGACAGATAAATTGGCTGAACTCGTAATTATTGTATCTAATTAATTCCGCCAAAGTTAAAGTATTTAAGCGACAGCTTTAATTGATTACCGTAGAAAATAAATGGGTTTGTGTTAGAATGAAAAGACAAAATCAATCTTTACTAATAGTGGAATGTATAAAATTTTTAATTTTTGAAATTCATAATTGGACTACATTTTACAAGCAAACTTTCACTTTTTTAATTATATTTTCTCTTTTTTTTTAAATAAAATTACTACCGTTTCTACGGTTATATGAATAAAATTATGTATATCATTGTAATAATAATGAAATAATAATAATAATAATAATAACCGAAATGCAATTACTTTCAAAAAGAAATACGATTAGATTACTGAAAATTTATGATATATCATTCGTCATATATTATCCATAATATATCTTCATTTATTAACTAACAACTATTTTTCAAAACATGTGTAAAATATTATTTAAAAAAAGGAATACATGTGTAAAATATTATTTAAAAAAAGGAATACTCCTATTACCAAACGGAATCTGTGTTTTCGCCCATTTTCCAGGGAGAAAAAACTTTCGTATAAGTCAACTCTACTAATCAGAAATGCTTACTATTGAAAATAGCACTTAATTTTTTGTCAGCATTCACTGAGAGTTGATTTGTGAGTCTGCTATTCTCTCTTCACTTTTTCTTCACCTAATAATTCACCTATAATTTCTGCTATCACAAACAAATATGTTTGTAATAGCAGGAAATATTGTCGTCAGCTGTTTCGTTCTACGATTGTAATTCACATGACCGAATGCTATTCGAATTCGCAGGCACTATACGCCTATAAAATAGCATTTATATGCAATTCAGAAAATTTTATAGCCGTATAGTGCCTGCGAATTCGAATAGCATTCGGCCATGTGAATTACAATCGTGTATTTGCTGTCCCACTGGGGTTATGCCGCCACCTTAGTGGCATGACTCTTCCCTTTTTTTTAAGAAAAAATATTACACTTTAGTAAATAAATAATGAAAAAGAAATAAGAATTACTTAATCGTGCTACAGAATTAGTTTGCTACAACCCCACGACTGGGCTTGCAGGGAAACTCTTGTTCTGGGGAGATTTCGGCTTTCCAAGGAGGGTTGTCTGGCAAAAAACAACATATCGCAAAAGGAGAAGGAGCAAAAGGAGGTGTGGGGCTATTCTGAAAGTTTCAAGGCAAAGAATTGTAGATTTATGGGGTTTTGAGGCGAGCGTTTCAAGACACGCCTGCAATTAAAAAAAAAAAAGAAAATTTCGACAATATTGGGATATTTTGGTCTTTTAGCCCTACTCTTTAAGAATTAAAAACAAATATTTTTTTAATTTTGCCTTATTCCTATTTGGTCCCGTTTCCATTACATGGTAGCGAGCTTCTATGCGCCTGTATCAAGCATTTTGCGCAAAGCGCTCGGAGAAGTCTGGCGCTTCTCCGAGTGGCGCGCCTGTGGCAAATGCCACCTTCGCCTCACACCAGTGGCGCAGCGACGGGGGGGGTCCAGGGGGTCCGGACCCCCCCTATGAGCTAAGGGGCCGCTATGAGCAGGGTCCGTTTATCTACAGGGCGAGTGGGGCCCATGGGCCACCAATTTAAGGGGCCCATTTTTTTCTGTAAAAAGGGCCCATTTTTTCTCTTTTGCTTCTTTTTTTTCCAAATTTATTCTCTAAAAAGTGTCTTTTCTTTAAAAAAAAATCTTTTTAAACTTTGTATCCATAGTTGGCTTGAAAAGGAGGACGCAAGATAAAATCATCAAAGGCTTCCAGCAAGCACCGTCATAGAGACTCCTTAGGCAATAAATCTCCAGTCGTGTCTCTGATAGGGAATTTGTGGGGCTAGGATGGACGAATCGGACAATGTAAAGGGGAGTAATGGGCCACATTCATGTACCAAGGAACGGAATATCCTCAGAAAGAATCTATTCATGCTACAATTAGCTGATAACAAAATTGTCATGAAGGAAAGCGGAAAATATATTGCCTATATTGTAGTCTTCAAGCACACCACTCTTCTTTTCTTGAGATAAACAAGCCACAGTATTCAAATAGTGAATATACACCGCACACACACACAACAAACAATAAAAAAGAGGGTCTGCTGGGAGCTTAGATGTGGTATAACTGAATTTCGAATGGTTCAGTGAATTCACTTAAGTTGGATGCCTTTAATTTGTAAGCAGAAGTTTAAGTTTTGGGTTCTTGTTCTTTGTTTCTTACGATCATGAATTCGTCCAGTTTAAAAAGAAAGAAAACCCAAAGTGAAACGTTTTTATCTTTCTTCGAGAAGAAAAATTAAAGCCGATGATGGTGATCGTGCAGCATCAAAGAGTCAAAGACTGCTGATAGTATGGACGGGCCCGGACCCGGTGAAAAATCTGTTGCACCGAAAGAAACCTTTGAGGGTGCTGAATCTCAAGCTCATCCTCTTGATATGGGGCTCTAAATTAACAAAGAGGTAAACTTTACTTGATTAAATTTCAAAATAACTTTACACAACAGAGGAGGTGGAATCACACAGACGTGGTTCATAATTTATTATCAGTAAAAATCTTAATATAAAAAGATCTTTCAAGTATAATCTAGCAGATGGTTGAAGTGGTTTTTATTTATAATTAGCCAAGAATTTTCTAAACATAGACAATCGTACTTGCATGTATACAAGATGTAATGATCCAACTTATAAAGATAATTAAAAACTATATCATAAGCTTATTATTACTGGCAACTACAATGTAGTCAATGATAACAAATACATTAAATTACCTTTTTTTGAATTCCAGTTTGTGTCAAATATTATTACTTTTTAAACACATATTATGCTAAAATATATGAAGAGCTGTTTATTTATTTTATTAATTTCTTAGGTAATGAAGGATCGAGGTAATATAACAAATAAGGATTTTGAGACTTTACACAATCGACTCACAAGACGAGATTCACACATTTTTTTAATTTCCTTTTCTTTCATTGTTTTTTAAATAAATCATACATGATGAATCAATAAGTTCATAATTAGCCTATTGAAATTTTTTTTCCTGTCAATTGAAGAATCAACTATTGCATTTATTTTTTTACAAAACTTGAAATAGTGAACGCATGTTTTGTACTTGCAGCAGATATATTAAAAAGTAAAAGTTTTTTTTTAAATTAATTTCAGTTTTTTCTGAGTAAAAAATTTTTAAACATTAAAGTTTTAAAGAATTTTAATAGGAAAATTAAAATTGCGTGAATAATGTGATAAAATATTACTTTTACAAGAGATACCATTATTTAAATAATGTCTTTAATTGTTGTCATGGAGAGTAATTTTTAAATTTACAGTTATTCTTTTATTAATTCTATTTTAAAGTGCGATAGCTAGAATAAACTACTTGAAAAACATAAGACTACTTGTTTATTATCTTCCTTTTTAAAGACCACTGGGGAAGAGTTCTCTTAAACAGTCCCCGTTTTAAATCACCTTTATCTCCTTTATCTCTCCCCCCCCCCCCGCAAAAAAAGAGCTTTATTTAGTACATGAATTTAAATGTTCGGTGTAATAAATCTTTCAAAATATGACTGTATAGTTAGGCAAGTCGGAGTGTCCAGGCTGGGTAATTTTTCTTATTTTTTACCAACTATGCGAAAAACAAATATTTAGCCAAGTATCGAATACATATGGAGAGCTGCTCTTTTGGCTCTTGGCTTTTGACTCTTTGCGGTATATTGTGTGAATTTCCTAGAAAAAGTAGACTATATTTTTGAAATCAGGTTTGAGGTAAACAATGTACCATAAACATGGGAGAATTTCTCACGGGTGTACTGAGCCCGTTTAAAATATTTCAGGGAAATATTTCAGCCACAGCTCCCCCAGCTCCCCTACTTTCTACGTCCCTGAATAGACCTACAATCTATGTATGTGAGCTGATGTATAATTTTGTGAATTGATTTCTTCAATAATGAATTTCTTCAATTGGCATGTTTCATGTTTGTATGATAATTGTATATAAATAATATTTTACAATTTCTATTTAGTTAAAATTTGAACGGGATTTATTAATTTTTCTTTTCAGTATTTTTCTTTGGATATATTTTGTATAAGAGTACACGATATGCGGAGTTTGTGTGTATTTATTAGAGCTATGTTTTATTAAAAAGGTTTTTAAAAGAGGAGAGATACTTTTTAATGAATAGAATAAATATGAACATAGGACTAGAATTAGAACACCTGAATGTATTTTATTTAGTGTTAAGAAACAAAGAACTCCACCATCTCGAAAAGCGGTCGTTAACGATTAGAGGCTTACAGTTTTCCGTTAGTTCTTTCGTTTTTCTTATAAGAATGTATAAAAGCTTTATAACTAGCAATTTTATTACAATAATACATTTTTATAATGGCAAACGTTATTTGATTGATTTGCATTATACCGAACAATTGAAATTTCTGCAAGACAAAAGTCTAACAGCTAACGTTAAATTTATGCCAAAGTGTCGGGGGGGGGGGGATATGAATCCCTATATCCCCCTGGCTATACGCTGGCTTGCCAAAAGGGGGAGACAGTGGCGGATTTCCCAATAGGCGCATGAGGCGCGCGCCTCGGGCCTCATATTTCTAAGGGGCCTCCAAATTCGGTTTTCAGAAAGAAAAAAAACTATATGTAAATATCTGTTCAAGAGACATTGTTCATAGTTTCAGGATTGCTTCTAGAGTAGAAAGCGTTTTTGAACAATCTTTTCTTTGGGGACTCCCTTTCCTCTTCACAGCATTGGACCATAATCTAAACTATAATACGAATACTTTTAGTTTATAAGTAATTGATGCTTTAATTCCGTATTTCACTGTAAAAATATCCAGAAACGTTCCTTGGAAATTAGGATAAGTTAGACTTACAAATACTATACAGAAAGTATACATTTCCCTTTGAAAACTTTACTGTTTCGTTCAACCCGTCACTTAACCGAATAGTGGTCTCACGACCTTAAAAAACAGGCAGTTCACTTAAAAATGACTAGAATTGTAAAAAAAAATAATTAAAAAAAATTCCAGTAGTGTTCCTTGAAAATAATAGGCAGCTGAGGTGCCCTAAATTCCAAGGAAAGTTGCACGAAAATACCAAGAACTTTACTGAACAATATGCAATTCAGTGGATCTTTCCTGGGCTGTTCAATAAAGTTCCTGGTATTTTCATGCAACATTCCTTGGAATTTTAGGGCCCTCAACTGTCCATTATTCCCAAGAAAAATTCCTAGATTTTTTTGCATTGTTTTAATTTGCTCACTATATTTTATCCAAAAAAATACAGGTGCAGAGAGTCCCTATGCCTTTTTCCTATCCGGAATCAATTAGTTGGGTTGGGTTGGGGGATTACGGCCAATTATCTACAAGTGGGATCTATGCCGATGGGTGTGGGTGCTCCCCTTGGGGGGTCTTTCTAAGGGATTCTAACCCCTATTTACGCTAAGTTTTGGAAGAAACCACGGAAAATTCCTAACGGTTAGGTTGGCGGACGCGACCTGGTTTTGAACCAGGCACCTTCCGTCTCCCAGTTTAGAGTGCTATGCGCTCAGCCACTGGTTGGGCCGCACTGAATCAGATTGCGGCTCAGTAGCTGGTATTGCAGTAGGACATTCAAATACACCTGCTTTATAGATTGCCGCCCCCCACACCCAAATCAAAAAGTGTACAGTCTGATAAGAATATTTCTCATTTTAAAAGAGAAAAGATTGAACCGCTTTATTCTACAGCTTGAGATTGAAAAATTTGTCAAAAATTAAATATTTTATATTTTTCAGCCGTTCTTCATTTAAATGATTTAGGAAAGGACACTCTGTATTCAGTGAAATTTTCAAATATACCTAGAATATATAATTGTTGTTGGTTGTCACGATGTAAAAGAAATTGGAAACAATAATTTATCTTCTTTCGAAAAATCACTAAAAATTAGAAATTTAAGCTACGGATAACCGATTTTATCTTTTTTTGGAATCGAAACTTTCCGAGTATGCAATGCTAAAAAATTGCTGACCAATAATTAAAAAGATATGAGCTCATACATGTGCGATAACACTTTTTTTTGGGGGGGGGGATTGGGGGAAGCTATTTGATAGTTAAAAAAAATTATTGAAAAATTAAAGAAAGCAATACTTAGAGTCACCGAAATTTCACATGCGTGCAAAGTTTCAGCTCGATCGGATGATAGTGAGTTAAAATCGATAGACAAATTTTGAACTGGAATGTCATACACAGTTAATTAAAAACTTAAAAAACAAATGATGATTAATTTAATTTTTTGTTTTCAACTAGAAAATATTTATGATAACTATATTATAAATACGGCATGTATTTTATAGTCGCAGATGAAAATGCTAAACATTAATAATAAGCCTAGGACCGAAGCTTAGAGCATACCCATTTATTTACCCATTATAAAGTGGAATTTATTTTTAAGTCAATAATATTTTTTGTACTTTAACTACTTAAAGTATTGTTTTTTTTTAATTTCTCTTGTAGTTTTTTTAATTCTATTTAAAATATAGAATAATGTGTGTATATTATTCATACCTAATTACTCATTATTAATAGTCCTAAACTTATTGACAGTTTTTGAATAAAGACAAAAATTAGACTAAACAGAAAGTTTACTTTTAAACTGCTTAGTTTTGCAGTTCCAAACGGGAAATTTATGAATATATTTAAATATTTATAAATATATGTTCTTGAAGGAATGTTAAATTTTTGGTTCATTTTATCCAAGTAAAGAATTCTTCTGAACTTTGTGATGTCAAATTCATGTTTCTGATCAAGTTTCCCTTGTTCTGACCTTCAAAAGTACCTGTTATGTAGTTAAAATTTTCATGACTGAAACAAGACATTTGCCAGTGGTCCACAAAAAGTAATTTGACGTAATTAATTAACAGTGAAAAATAATCAATATAAAACTGCAGTTGCTGGGTTATACTTAGACGTATGCTGGTGTTTATTTAGTGTTAATCATGAAAAGTGAAACGTAGTACAAAAATTATTGAGATAAAAAATGTTTTTTAAGATGAACAAATCTATAAACATAAAAATTATTTTAAAATTTTAATACTCCTTTTGTAGCAAGCCCCGACTATCGGACGGACACTTGGTGCTCGTGCCCTGGGCACACATGGAGAAATAAGCCAAAAAATTGAGTTTAACACGATATACAGGGGCACAAAAATTGAGCCAGCTAAAGGACACAAAATCTGAAAAGTGCCCTGGGCACAAAAGTGTTATAGTGAAAGTCAGGCCCTGGTTTGTAGACATAAACCACATATAAAAGGAATTAAAGCATTTTAAAATAATTAGTAATAATGTAAAGGAGTTAGAGTTAGTGATTTTTTTTTTTTTTTTTTTTTTTTTTGGAGGAGGGAGGCCTCAAAATTGAGTCGCGCCTCGGGCCTCTCAAGAGCAAAGCCCGCCACTGGGGGGGGGGGGAGAATATAGGTATTCCCACTGATTCTGCGCTTTCTGGGGGCCTGAGGGTAAAATTTCAAATGTTTTCTGTAAAGGTAAAATTCGTGAAACATTTCTTCCGGGGAAGGGATGACTGCTGAGTGCCTGTCTGAGACGACCATTCCCCCCCCCCTTCCCCTAGAAAAACTTATATGGGTGTCATTTACGGGGGCCCTGTGAACAGCAACATGATCATTTAAGGGGAGGGGGGGGTCTGATCTCCCGAGTCCGAGTCTGATCTCCCGAGTTCTGGACCCCCCCTAAAAAAAAATTCTGGCTGCGCTACTGCCTCACACTAGTTCCGGGTTTGGTGACACGATTGCCTGGTCTTACAAATAAAAAGCCGAGCAAAATAATAATATAACAATAATAATAATAATAATAATAATAGAATCTATACTATGAAGTTGAAAATTTCAATATTACAGCATTGAACTATGTTTATAAGATAGTTTTAAAATTTTCTATTGGTTTCCATCTTTTGAGACCTTTTCATGGTTTCAACTCTTTTTTTGGAGAAGCTCCCTGTATTTTTAAAACATGCATATAACAATTTTACAGAAAATAAACCAATACAATAAAATTTATAACTTTTCTAAAGATGAAAATATTTATAAACATTTTTCCAGACCTCATTGCCTATGAATGTAGCATTGGCAATTAGAAAGATATTCGTTGAGAATCTTTAAAAATACTACATTGAATTGCATAATTGAATGCATGACGGAGTTACATCAACTAAAAGATTACGGTGCAATTTACAATTTAACTTTTCTATGTTTAAAATCTTAAGATAATACAACATTTTTCACAGTTGTTTTGAAAAGCTGACACATCAGCAAGAGTTAAAAAATTAAAAAAATAGAAAACGTTGAAATAACACCATGATTCAAAAACTTCTGAACGTAAAAACTAGCGCACTGCTCAGTCATTTAGATCATAGAAGCCGTATAAATCTTAAGAAAAGCTGATAATTCGTAAAAAAAAGCTATCGTAGATAGATAAAAATAGTGCAATGATTCAGTCTACTAAAACAACAATTTTTTTGTTCGCTGAAAAATGTTGATGTCATTATGTTGTAACTGCAAGGATTTCAAGCGTAAAAATCTCAGATTTTTAATAGAAATATGTTTTCATGATATAGTTTTCATAGTTTTACATGAAAAGATCTGAATACAAATTAATATGTTCCGTTTTGTAAGCATAACATCATGGTAAGACAAAATAATTATTATTACAAAATTAAACCCGTGACAGCCATTTTAAATTTGCATGCTTTGAGAAGTTGTTCTCTCCTCTCTTCTATACCTTTTAAGTAAAATAATTGTTTGCTAATATCGTCTCCATACGTTGCATTTCTGTTTCCCTAATAACTAGGCAATACTCCCGTTAAAATAACTTAATTTTTGATTAATTTTAAATTTTCGGGAAAAACTATTTCTGTCCTCCTGCATTACAATTTGTGGACTACACCTTTGTTCAATTTCTTCATAGTATATTTATAATATAGCACGATTGTAGGCAGTGGCGTAGCCAGAAATTTTCCATGGGGGGGGGGGGTTACGACTACTTCAACTCATATATATGTATAGGTGTGTGTGATAAGGGAGTGAAGAACATGCATTTTGTATGGCAAAAAATTCCTCATGGGGGGTTATGATCCCTTAACCCCCCCCCTTGGCTACGCCACTGATTGTAGGTAATAAATTTCAGGCGCAACCATTTTCCGACAATTTCCAGTTTTTGCATCTGTAGTGATGAATAAAATTCCTGCAGTAATACACAGTTGATAACTTTTCCTAAAACATATCTACCAGGTGAAAGATTTGCGTGTCATTTTAAGGCTTTCAGACAAAGGGAGAAATGCCTTAGGCAGAGAACTTTTTAAGGTTTTTAACGCGTATTCAGGTTACATCTGGAGAAAACCGCCCAAAACTCCGGACCGTCAGATCGACAGCTGCGCGGTAGGCTAGAACCCCGGACCTTCACGCTTTAGCCATCTATCAATATTTACTCTCTTATCCACTCAGCTTTTATTGGTTAGTGTGACAGGTGTAGTATTTTTGAAGTGTAAGTTCGAGAATATTTGAAAGCATCCGCAGATATCATATTCCACTTAAGATCGTAATAGGGAGGAAAAAAATCACTTTTGAAAATATAGTACATTCCCGCTATCCCCCCCCCCCCATTCCGAAAATCCGCTTATTCAGAACAGAGTTCAGAAAAAGAACCTTTTTTAAAACTTAAAAACAAGAGAAATTTCGAAGACGCTCAAGGAACAAAAGTGCATTTATTTCAAGGACTTTCATAGAAACTGTTCACGATCTGATCAACACTGTATACAGCTGGCACTAGCAGATGTCTCGCGCACTTAATCTACTCATGAAATCCGCTATTTCTAACTTCCGCTATTCCCAAATTTCGGTCCCAATTAGTTCGGAATAGCGGGGCTTTACGGTATATGCAGTCCAGAACGTAAACAAATTCTAGAAAATTTTCAGATTTTTATAGTTTATTCATTTCATATATTTATTATTTCTATTTAGAAATGTCAACAATGGGATTTTATGGAACGGAATACTGAGCACATGCAAATGGACGATGTTTTTCTTTTTTACCGTCTATTTCTTCTTTCAAAGTTACCGGGCGTGTCCGAGACCATAATAGGATAAATAGAGTGTGTCAATTAGAGTGCAACCTTGGTCGGTCGTTACTCACAAGAAAAGTGTAAAGTTACAGAAAGTTGAACAAATAAACAAATTCGTTATCCGCGCTTAGGAAACGTGTGCATGACGAGGAGTAAGTCAGGAATTAACTTTGTTAGATATCGTTGTTTGTGTAAATATACCGAACATGTAAGGGTCTCTAATTTTCGGTGTGTGTGTGTGTGGGGGGGGGAATCCATACTTTGCCACGTATGCATGTCCGACGCAATATTTGTAACTGCATGCATTATTTGCGCATTCAAAAGGCGATAACATGGGACGCCACATAACGTGCGAACAAATAACGTCAAAGTAGAAATGTCAACATGGCTACTTTTCAGCAGGAAAAATTTATATTGAATTGCGGCAATAGTGTCGTTGAAGTCAGAGGATTATTTATGACGTTGTAGGCGAGTTTTTGAGATGGAGACGAATCACTGAATGATACAGAATATGTTGAAGTCAGAAGGGAGTTGTCACTCCATAAAGGGGTTCCAGCTGTGTTTCAATAGTTTGACAGCGGAGTTTATTGAAAAAAGATACATTAAAAATTATAAGCATTAGTCAAATTTCTAATTTAAGTTCCATCACTATGAGACTGACTACTTGTACAATGCACAACCCAAAGTTACAATCTTCTCTCTCGCCTTACTTTTATATATACCCTTGAACAAAAAAATTAGAGAAAAGCTCTTACTCTTTTCTAACCACTTTCTTTCATTTCGTACTGCATCAATTTTATTCATTTTCTATAATTTATATAAATAATAATAATAATAATAATAACTAAGGTGAAAAGCTTTAATTTTGTTTCTTTCAAGGGAAGGAGAACGCTATTTTTTTATTTCCTTAGCATCCACTCTTCAAACCGTACCTCGAACAGAACAAGAAATGAACGGGCTCGTCGAATTTCAGGCTTTAGTTTGAAATATATTTTAAAACATATGACATATACAACGCATTTCCAAAACCATTTCTCCTATTTTTAAAGAATTATTTTTACCTATTATCAGTTTTTTTTATGATATTCGGCAATCTTACCACGGCCACTGTATGTATTACATTCCGAATATAAAACAAATGTAACAGTTTCTGTATTACAGGACGCAAAATGCAGTTTGATACTCTCATAGGAAACAACTTGCCGAAAAGTATAAACACTCTGCAATGCAAGAAGGATTGGACTAAAATGCCTTAGATGGATTGTGCTGTAATTCTAATAAACATTTCACAATTTTTCATTGTACGTAACACGTACAGCTAAAGAGCAACGTTCCAGCATAACAATGGCATTTTTCATGTAGTTAAAAGTGGTAAAGAACAGGCTTGCGAAGCCTACAAGTTCAAAACTGAAATATTTTCAGGGAAAAAGTGTCGAACAAACTTTTAAGCTGAAGCAAGAACGAGAGAGAGATAATTAGAGCCAGAGCAAGATAATTTTTTGAAATGGCAACTTCTTTCAAATGAGTTGCTCATCCTGTCCAGATTCTTCACTGAAATTCTAAAAAATGATTGGAAAAGTGGAGGGATTTGAAAACAGTGTTACTGGAAGTTTCGCCAGGTAAACCTTAGCCCAGATTTTCCACAGTTATACATAGCCATTTTAAGCCCCTTTTGAAGAACTCCTTTCGTTCAACAGTCCTTACGTGACTTTTTAACGTTTTATAACTTAAATACAAGTCTTTTTAACTTTTTAATATTTTATAACTTAAATACAATTTTCTTTATCCCATTTTTCAACTTAGTACAGCAGCATCTGCATTTACATTTCAAGAAAAAGTTTATTTATTCATGCACTCATGTTTAGATGCAAACGCAATAAGACTATTTTATGCAAATTTCGCTAAGCGCTCATCACGTTATATCACGTGCGAAAATCCCAACCGTGGTATCTAAGCCAAATAAATAACACAAACCGGAGGAAAAAGAACATTACGCTCTGCTCATTTAATTCCATTCTTTTCTAGGTTCAAGAACTCTTCGCCGGGATCATTTTCTTGATACAAGCCACTGACCACGGCGCTTCCTTTGAACAATGGGTAGCAGAAGCAATGGACAAAAAGGTTCAAATAGACCAGACATTGATAATAGTATGACAGCCGGTCATATGTAAGGGCGGATCCTCCGTCATCAGAACCATCTGTTTCCGCAACAGAGCTCTTCCTGAACTCTTACAACAAACAAGACAAAGAAACATGCACGCAGAACTTCGACCTTGATCTCCAAAGTAAAATAAAAGTATTTTACTCCCAAAAGAGAAAGAAGTTTAACTCTCCACTTCTCCTGATGACTCCTTTTTACGTGAAATAAGGACAGGGTGAAAGAGTTTTCTACGATCAATAAAAACTATTCCAGGCTCAAGAGTGAGATTGGGTAGCTTTTAGAAACCCAGGGGCGTAGCCAGGGGGTAGCTGGTGGGCCTGCAGTCCACCCGGAAATGAGTAAATGTGGGGTATAGAGAAAATTAAGCATTCTCGGAAGGATTTGAAATTTTGCCAATTTTGTGGAAATATATGATATTTCCATGGTATATTTGAAAGTTCCCCTTGAGAAATTTGAGGTTCAGGTACACACCTAAGTCAAATTTAATTTTTTTTTCCCTCATGTATGTTTTTATAACTGCAAGGATTTTAAATTCGATTTATGAAGTTTTTAAAAATTATCTATCATTTTTTTATTTAATTCATTTTTATATTCGAACACTTTTAGGCTCAATAAAGTGGGAGGACCCCTCTCCCCCAAACAAAGATATATTACATCTACAACTAGACAAAGATATATTTTATAAATTATATTGCATTCTAGTTTTTGAGTTCTCTGCCACCTCCGAAAAAAATTCCTGGCTACGCTACCGCACAAACCACCCTTTCTATGCAGCAGTGATCAAGGACGTATTAAAGGGGATCTAGAGGATCCGCACCCCCCTCCACCGAAATTTTGATTTTTCTTACTAATATGATAATGGTAAAGAGTATTTTTGTAAAAAAGTCTGCGTTTTTTATCGTTTGGTCTCTCTCTCCGAAATGTTTTTCTGGATACGTCCCTGGCAATGACGTTTATGTGCACCTGCTAGACAGGGTATGTTTCTCGTAGGCAACGCAAAGTATGAATTTGGAATTAAAAATCAGTCAAATTTTCTTCTCGTTTACACAAATCTCCGTCACTCCACCTAAAAATAATTTTCTTTTCATTTCTTGAACAAAATCAGTTAACTCTGCGATTGTAATTAAGTAGCTTTGCTTTGTCTACCTTAGAAACCAAAAGTGTTGTGCCTGTTAACAATTTCTGTAAGTAGTCTATGTTTGCTGTAGATAGCACTGCCGGATTTAGGGGTATGGAGGTCCTGGGGTAAGAAAGGAATGGAGGCCCCCCTAATTTAATTCAATATGCCAAGTAATTTTTTTCGACCACCTATTGAGTGAAGTGGTTTCAGCGTTCACGCGTAACCTAAAGGTCCCTGGTTCGAATTCGTGTGCAGATAGATTTTATTTACGCAAAAAGTAATGTTTACTTCTTGTGTTTACTTCTTGTCTGTTGAATATGGATCGCAACTGATCATGTTGGGAGCCAATAATGTGCATAGAAGCAGTTCCGTTGCATCTGATCACTTTGGGGATAAAGGTTATTTTTTAATCATTCAGTATTATTTAGGAAATTTTACGTAAAAATGTCTATTGTGCGGTCCCCTGGACTACAGCCCCGGTTGACCTCCCTTAAATCCAGATAGTAACGATATTAAGTTATTTCCGTTTATAATTTACAACAGACAGCAATAAGGGTACCATGATCTACAAGATAAGTCGAAGATTTTTGCATTTATCGGAGGGGAAAGAAGGGCAGTGCACTTTAAATTCACGCTTAAAAAATCAAAACAATTTAAATTTTTGAAGGGAATTGTGTAGCATCGAATTTGAAAGAGGAAAGATAATAACAGTGTTCAGAAGAAATTTGA
The DNA here is from genome assembly GCA_038373885.1 of Cheiracanthium punctorium. Lineage (NCBI taxonomy): Eukaryota > Metazoa > Arthropoda > Arachnida > Araneae > Cheiracanthiidae > Cheiracanthium > Cheiracanthium punctorium. The sequence continues at coordinate 87,098 of JAWZYV010007395.1, read as the reverse complement.
CATTCACGCACATGACAAGAAAATGGGTACATGTCAAATTTCTCAGAAAGCATGACTAATTGTTAATAGGGGTGATTTCACGGTGATCTTCCAAGGTACATATTTTCTAAAAAGTTTATTTTTTTCAAACTATTTCCGTATTTATGCGCCAGCAGAATGAAGATTTAAGATATAAAAGAGAACATCAAATAAACCGAATAAAAGTATTTGTAAATATTTGTAAAATCGTTTCGTATTATTCGCAATTTCTTTAAGATTTATTTTATCTTTTTCATATTATATGTTATTTATAAGAATTAATTTTAATATTTAGACCTATTTTCATTGGCATAAGAGCTGATGCGGTAGAAAATTATTCCAGAAAAGTTTTCAAGGCCCCCTCTTATTTTAAATTTTCATTTAATATACCAGAGTTAATTTATTTATTTGAAATTTCACTCTCAGACCCAAACATATTATCAATACATGTACAATAATAAATTTATACAGATGCACATTTAGAAGAAAGACTTATGAAAGAATACTCCACACTCCTCTGAAAGAACATGGCAGGTTATTTTGTTCAGGGAATAACTATAAGAAACTGATTATGTTATTTCAAAACTTTCGTTTGTTCAAATAAAGGATTTTACTCAAAATAAATCAATAAAATATTTATCTTTTCATCATATAGATCTCAGTTTCAGGATTCAGTGTTTGAAATATGTATACACTATATCGAAATAACGATCGGATCATTGTCATAATGCGTAGTAATTGTTAATATTATTATTGCAATTATTTGTCGAGTATCGTGAATTGAACGAATTTCCACTTTTCAAAATGCTTTCCGGAGGACCGGAATTCCGAACTTTCTCAATAACCCCTCGTCGTTGCTCTATAAATGAGTGTAGCTTACTGACTGTCGTAAATCTTGTAGAAGATGGATCTATATATTTTAAAATGAGTTCAAATTAACTGGTGTCGACTTACTTTGTTTCCAGAAAACGGTTATACAATCAGTAGAAGAAACCATATCCTTAATTGATGTTTTTGTTATATGATTAAGGATATGTAGGGTTTTTTTCTGGAGAACTATTTGAGTATTTTTACAAAAAAAAAAAGTTTTTAATATTCTTTGAAAACATTTTCAAAAACAACATACTATACCAAAAATTCAAAAACAAATTTGTTCAAGGCGACACATCCCGCAAAATACTACTTCATGAAGCTGCAGGAGAATTTTCAAAAGAATCAAATTACGTCAGCGTCGACAGAAAATTAAGAATGTATCTTCACGAGTTGAACTTTATACTCTTGTATTTTATTTTTATTTTTAACCGTTTAAGTTTGCATGATTCTTTAACAGCCTTAATCTTGTGACATCATGGGGGGAGAAAGTTTCGCTTTTCGAGTTGAATAGTAAACTTTTGTCCGATTCTGATGAAGTTTATCGCAAAATATTTCTAATAGTTTGAATTGCATTTAAAAAAAGTTTTTTTGACATAGAAAGGATATAAAACATACAGTTAGTATTTCATGACTTCCGCACGGTAATTCCCAGCAACGATTATAAAGAGCGTCCCAAAAATACTGACTTAGGCTTTTATTCTTAAATATTGATTATAGACATATACAATAAATTACAAATTAACGTAAGAAAAAGATGCAGACGTTTACGATATCGATTAAAATTTTCAGAAGATTAAATCTGAGTTAATGCAAAATTCAAATTTTTATACGGTCCCCATACAAAAAATTCCCGATCAGTAAATTGTGCCCCATACATTAATGAGGTGATGGAACAAAATTTGAGCATTTTATCCTAAAAAGGTGCCCCTAAATCACTTTTCAGTGACTCTCGAAAGAGAAAAATCACGTCAAATTGTTGCATTTTAGTGGTCGTATACTATTTCCGATCGGAAATAGTGATTGCATAAATGCATAACACTTTTGCTATTATTTCGATTGCATAGCCTCAGCCCTTTTATGATATAAGGATGAAATTTTGTACACAACTTAATTAATGCATGAGGTCCATATTACTGACTGGGAATAATTTTGTACGTGGACCGTATAAGAATTTAAATTTTGTATTTTTCTACATTTAATCACCAGAAAATTTTAATCGGTGCCACAAAATTCTACACCTTTTCTTACGAATTTTTGTAATTTATTGTATATATCTATCATCAATATTTAAGGAATGAAAGCCTTGGTCAGTGTTTTTGGCACTCCCTGTATAATCCAAACTTATAGTATTTACACTGCACAGTAAACGATCCATTAAAACTGCGGTTTTCCGATATTCACGTTGATCAGTGACATGTCACAGCTCCCAGCAATCCAGAGAGGCAATCTCGAAATCAGAACGTTTCCTTCTTCTAACCGCAAACATCTTGAGCTCAGGTGTGTTATCGACACATATTAATGTGGGAAAGAGTGACCTCGCGGCAAAATAATTTACTGCAAAGTAATCGTTAAACACTCTTGAGTACATAATTTTGTTTAATTTTAATATTTAGCTCAGGCTGTGATTGCTTCTTTTATTAGAAAGCGACACAAATATCGTCGAACGAGTTTAACTTATTTTTAGAATTAGAGTAACTTTTGCGCCGGGTTGCATTTTAATGTACAAAAAAAAAAAAAAAAAAAAAAAAAAAATCCAGGATTTGTTTAAAAAACACGGTTAATTAAATTTCCAAGCAAGATTTTTAATTAAAACATTCCCTACGATTTCTTTATGCATTGACATTTTTACTTATGGATTTATTCGCGTTTACTAGGGAACAGTGCACATTAAGACCTTGCATGGATTTATCTAACATTATTTTCTTTTTCATTTTGGTATTTATCGAATGCTTTCTTTTTTACCTGCTGAGTATCTCATAAAACAGCGGAAGGTTTAAGGCTTCGTGTAATTTTTATTTATAAAAAAGAAAAATCGTTGATGTGCATTTATGTGCAACTTTACTGTATCCATGATAAAAGATGCGCGGAAAAATACAAACCTTTACATAAAAAAAATGGGCATTAGCCCTTTTTTTCAACATGAAAGTGAGGCAGTAGCGTATATAGGTCCATTTCGGGGGGGGGGGGGGGTGCGGAATCAGATGTTTTAAATCTTACTGTTACTAAAGTCAATGTAAATGTTTTAAAATAGTTTTTTTTTTTATATAATTGCTTTTCCATTTTCGGAAGGGGTCCGGGACCCCTTGATCCCTTCCCCTAATGCCCCTGAAGTGAGGGGGGGGAATGAAATAGCAGGGGAAAAGAAGGATTTAAAGTTCTCATTTCTAAAGAAGAATCTCTTTAAGCACACACAAACAAAATTAGAGCTAAGCGAAAATTAATAAATTGAGACCAGCTTTAGTAGACTAATTTTCCTTTAAAAATTAAGTGAGGTCTTTTAACAATTAAATAAGAAATCACTAAATATATATATATATACCCAATGGCCGGCTGCTGCCTTGAAGGCTTTGGCCACAACAGGCCGAAATTGTTGGCCTCTTTATTATGGGGGCACCTAGTAGATGGACCAACGTCGCCCCGTATGAAGGGACGGACAATGACAACCATGCCCAGTCGGGGATCGAACCCCGAACGCACACACACGCATATACATTTATAGTAGAGTTTGTTAAGATAATTTGTCGAGCTCCTGGATCTCATTTTCCCCCCTTTTCTTTCCTTTCTGATCTTAGTCATTCGTAAATCACTCGACTTTTTTTTAAAGAACAAAAACTTAATACGTAAAAACTGTTATACAATTCAGAAAACCACGCTGTTTAAAACGACGTAATAAATTCATCCTTTTCCTTTAAGCATGATTTATAACGGCCAGCTCATGGCCTTGGGAAGGAAGTAGAAACATCTTTTACGGTCTGATTCTAAAGACGGAAATTTTATCGTCACAGGCTCTCACACACACATTCTACCACTTCTTTAAAAAAAAAAAAATCGAAACGGCGAAAATAAACAAACATTTTGAACAGTTTCTAAATTTTATCTATATTTTATGGAATATCCGCTTAATGGTACGTAGCAGATATTTTCGATCTAAAGAATGGTTAAAGGTATTTTACTAACAAAAGTAACATTATTATTTATAAAATCACCTACCTTTTGTCGTCATAAATTTTTGAGATACGATTTTGATAAGAAATACATTTTCTTTTGCACCTGCTATTCATACTGTTCTCTAGAAATGTTTGGTAACACTGCTCAATAGCCGTGTAAACATTGCAATCAATATGTTTATATAGTTACTTTATATCAAGTGTAGAAATAAATCTTAATAAAATTGTATGGATAGCAAGGACTGCAGGACTTATTTGAAATATAGATTTACTCCAAAGGTTGAATATGTTAATTAGTTTTTATTTAAGGGATATGTTTGGACCTTCAAAACAAAACATCTATTTTATAAAACATTTTCAAATAGTAATTCAGATATTTGTTGATAATTTAAAACCTTCAATTGACTAGATTTATAAGTTCACAAACCTCCAACTTTCACTGCAATTTAATCAACTTTCAGATTTATAAAAATATACTTTATTATGCTATTTTTTTTTTAAATAAGTCAATTAGACATTCACCAAGTTCATTATTTTGAATTTAATTTTTTTTTCGTATATATTAAATTTAATGATTTTATGAAGTTGTAAAATATTATTTAGGAAATCTAACATAACAATTTTGCTTTTCTACTAATTAGTATGGAGGTTAAAGCAAAACATGTCAAAAAAAAAAAAAAATATTTAACAGAGGGAAAACGTAAACGAAAGCAGTGATTTGTCCTTTAAAAATTCGATTTTTAAATTTCATTTTCACATTTTCGATTTTTCATCCGTTTCTGAAAAAAAAATTAATAAAAAATAAAAATAGTAACAGCATGGTAATATTTTGTACGAACGTTCTGTTGATGGGACTTTATGCTGTGAATCACAAGATGATTCACAGCATCGTGAGTGAAGATCACAGATGATTTTCACTCGATTAAAAATAAATAAAATAAAGAGGTTTCCCAAGCAACATTATAAATGAAATACAGTAGAACCTCCCTTAACGGACACACCCTATTAGCGAACATTCCCCGTTAACGGACACTGGTTCTTACCGCATTATCTATCAATTACCTCTCTCCTGCACTGCGGCCATTCCTTATTAGTGGTCATAAATTGTAGTCCCAATAGATCAGCTATCCACAGGTTCAGTGTAATGAAATTTGGCTTAAAACGCCAGACACATATTCAAAAAGCGATTGCAAACTTTAAAAATATTTTTTGGGTTTAATAAGATACAAAATTTAAAGACCCCATGATGCACTGACACTCCAAAAAGAAAAACTTTTGAAAGCGAGAGAAAAACTGATGTTCCATAATGCTTGTAGAACCTTTAAATGAGCCATTTTCCACTAAAATATAAATGAATAAATAATAATAATAATAATAATTGTTTTATATGTCAATATTTACAGCATTGTTGTATGAATAAATAATAATAATAATAATAATAATAATAATAATAATAATTGTTTTATATGTCAATATTTACAGCATTGTTGTATGAATAAATAATAATAATAATAATAATTGTTTTATATGTCAATATTTACAGCATTTTTGTGGGTCTTGTTGAATTGAGCCTTTGAGCTCGGAATTTTCACTGATACAGGACAATTTCTGAAAATACAGTAGATCCCCCCCACCCAATAATTCAGGTTCATATAAGACGGACTCGTATAACACTGTAGAAAATTTATCATTTTCTTAAAACGCGCTAAAAAAGGCTAGTACAGAGCGGTAATTGAATGAGACAGATGTTTCTGTATTGCCTGTTAACATTGCTGATGATGCTCCTGTGTTTTTATAATCTAAGTGACTCTTACAACGCGAATTCATATAACACGGAACGTATCTATCGCGTTATATGGGAGGAGGAGGACACCCGCAGGGGGGGAGCGACCGCCCCTGCGGGTGTCCTCCGCAGGGGCGGTCGCATCGCGTTATATGGGGGTCTACTGTACAGAAATTTACTCGACAACAGTTCTACCCCCTCAAAAAAACTGTATGGGAGTGGGGGGAGAAGAGAAACCTAGGCCACTGATTTGATATTCGGATGAGACATAACTTAACAATCACGTAGACACTGTAAAAAGTCTGTGAGAAAGTTAGAGGGGGGGGGGACAAATAATTGGAAAAGAAGGAAATTTTTCCAATCTGTTAGACGGAAAATAAATAGGTTCACCAGGTCGCATTCGAGACAACAATACAAGTAAAACGTACTCGTTGTGCAACGGGATTGTTGTGAGATATACTAAACTGACATTTCAATTAAAAGATAAGAAAGTAAACACTATTCTACCATTACAAACGTAACTACCATTCGTGACTAGATTTTAATTCTGTGTGTTACGAGACGTATAACTTTGAAATACATTAGTATATATATACCTATTGTTCTCTTGAGTAAGAAAGAACCAGAGCAAACAAACACCCAGCAGTAAATTAATGAGGTGGGGGGGGGGCGAAATTCGTCACCAGGAATAGATGGCATTCACCTCAGACAGTTTCGAATCGCTCTAGCTGAAGTAAATAAACCAGCCCTTATGGGGAAAAAAGGGTGTTGAGTTTTGATTTCTTTTTCACGGTAGTCAGCTGTTAAGACCTTCCTTTGGAATAAGGTCGACAGACAAATTAGAACAATTCATTTTGCAGGGAACGATACATATAATCGGGTCAAGGAGGAATTATACAGATGATCATAAAGGTTTTAACCATGAGAGCAACTCTGTATACTTTAACATTGCAATATAAAATTATGCATTGACCACATGTCAGCACCGAGCTTTTTCCTGCAGGATTCCAGTTTGTTTGGAGCATCACACGTGTTTCACAAGATGCGGTAAACTGTCTAGCTATTAGGTAACTCTTTGTGGTAAGCCTGATCTACACACCTATTTAAAAAGCGAAAGCGTTCCTTCAGCTAATTTTTATGTCGATGACGTGAAAGGAGTAGGTAATGCGTAGTGACAAATAAGGCGTCGAAATATCTCTTTTCTTAAATCATCGACTTCTTGCGACAGAATTTTAGTTTTATTTACTCATGTTTATTTTGATATCGTTATCAATTAACTTCTGTGTTCAGATGTTTTTTATATCTGTTAAAACCCCAAAAAGGCTTCACAGATGTAATATACGAGTATCTGGTTTTAATTTGCAATTTTTAAACTGCTAATGGTAAAGTAGGAAAGATGATCTTGTTTTTTATGCACATTTACTACTACAAAAGATTTTAATCATGATTAGGAAATTTTAAGTCAGATTTTTGTTAATTTTTTTTAATGTATTGCGAAGTGTTGCATCTATATTACTGGTGAATTCGTGTAAAATTATGAGCTATAGTTATAATTTTACCGCCATAAAAAAACAGTAGAGTACGGAGAGAGGAATCCTGTTTATTGAGAAATGAAGATATTGGATTTATATGCTACAAGATATTGGACTTAAATGCCCCCCCAGTGTCCGAACGCATAGCGCTTTGAAATGGGAGAAGGAAGGTGCCTGCATCAAAACCAGGTCGCTTCCGCTGTCCTAACCGTTCGGGGTTTTCCATGGTTTCCTCCTAAACTTAGCGTAAATACGGGTTAGAACTCCTTAGAAAGACCTCCAAGAAGGGCATCCTGCCCTTCGGCCTAGATCCCAAGTGTAGATAATTGCCTGTACTACCATAACAACAACAACATTGGATTTATGATTAAAAAGTTTCGGGTGTCAGAATTTCCTAAAACGTTAGATCGAGAAATGTTGAATCCATATTGCAGGTGAAGGCAAGCAAAATTACGAGCTTTTAATGAGATTTTAAACTGTTTCACCTGTAACAGTAAAAGAACAATAAATGAATGAAAGAGAAACTAAATAGTTCATGCCGGTCAATATGTGACGTAAATCACACACTGCTTTGGAATTGTCATATTTTTATAAGTATCATAACGTTTTCTAGTTTTTATATTAACTAGGGGCCAAGGCCCCCAGACTCGCTACGCTCGCTTTTCGTATGAGGCATTCGCCCCCTAATAAGGCTTATTCGTAAAAAAGACATAATTTCAACAGACAAAACCCGAAGATTGGATCAGATAGAATGTTACTGAGCTACACATTGCTTGGTTCTTGCATGTTCATTGGTACATAAAAATTTAAACTTCACACTACAGTAGACCCCCTCCCCCTCATAACACGGAAGATATTTTGTTATGGGAATCCGTGTTGTACGGGTCCTGAGCTATACTCCATCTGGAGTGCGGACTCCGCTTATAATCGCTGAAAAACTTATTTGCACTTCTCAGAAACACAATGATATTTAGTATTGCCATTCAAAAGTTATATTAATTAGGAGCTAAAGCATAATAAAATCAGAAAATCTGTTTTAGCTGTATTTTTAATAATGTAAAACGTATTGGACACCTTGCGAATTTGCCACCCATGGCGATCTTTCATTATTTGGCGACTTGCGTACATGTAAAGTTAATAAAAGCTACGGAACAGATAGGATAGCTTGCCACCAATGGCGACTTTTGATTATTTGGCGATTTACACATGCTCACAACCTATATTTACAGTTCATTTAAGGTTACCGAAAACCGTTATCCATATTTTCATTTACATAATCGTTTGCAGATTGGCACCACGAATTATACCATCTCGTCGCGCTAGCAAATATCCAAAGTGTACTATAACTGCTATAATGGCATAGTTAACGCCGCCAAATATTTCTACTGGTAGCAAATAATGCAGCTGGACCGAACCGGCTTTAAAATAATCTGCATTTTAATTATTTTTCATTTTCAAGATATTAGTTATTCTGTTTTGGAAAAACGAATAATCGCTAATTCTAAACTCCTGTTGTCTAAGCGAACTTACTATTTGAAAATTGTCAACTTTGTGTAACACTTTTGAGTTACTTATTTCATATTATTGTAATCTATTTATAGAAAAAAAACAGGTGATGCCTATTCTACAGCTTACGAAATATTGTAACAATAGATTAAAGCTGTTGTGAACTAACAGTATTTAAATATATGTAAAAAATACATGTGAAGCATATTCTGTAGCTTACGAAATATTGTAACAATAGATTAAAGCTGTTGTGAACTAATAGTATTTAAATATATGTAAAATTATGTGGTATATTTTTATGTCGCATTTTTGGGACACGTTTTTCATACAATTTTCAATAAAGGGGGCGAGAGATAAAATGACATTAATAGATGGAGAAAATCTGCACAGAAAAATGCACAATTCCAACTGAATGAAAATTTCAAAACCTTATTCTCAGGTGTATTCAGCGAGACGATAAATTACGATAAATTGCGCCAAGCGTTAGAATAATCTCCTCAAAATCGCACAAAACCGTTTAATTTTTCGCCAAATTAAAAAGTCGCACATTTTAGTCTCAGAAAATTTCTAAATAATATTTTTATTTTGAGTATAAAACATTTCATTCCTGCTCTGATTTCCCATGCACACGATATTTTAATTTAAAAACAGCCTTACAAATAATCTAGACAAAAAAAAAAAATCGTTATTCTTTTATTTTTACTTCAAGCGTCTGAATCATTTAATAAACTTGCCGAATGTGGCAACCTAGATAAGCTTAAACGGCGCTTTTTCAACTGTGGGGTTACAATTACGAAATGACGGAAAGCAAAAATTAGCCTTTTACGTTTTTTATCGATATCTCCTACAATAATTCGAATTTTGAAAAAATCGCTTCGAGGTGTGTCGGGAACTGTCATGGAAAATTTCCGTACAAAATTTGGTAGGGCTACGATCACCGCGAGACACATTCAAACAAACTAACTAACAGTTTACGCATTGTTTTATTAATATAGAAGAAAGATAGTTTTTATTTTGGCGTAAAATGGGCGTAATTCTAACTCATGTTTGTAAATTTCCCGCGATTCTAGATACTTGGTAACGCTTTGTTGCAAAGGAATGAATGATTTTATGCCAAATCTGGCAACCATTATGTTTATTTTTTCAGTTTTTTATTAATATCTTCTAAAATAATTCGATTTTCGAAAGTTAAGTCAGCTCAGCAGGTTCCTCGGAATTTTTCGAATCTGCGGGCACCTTAGTCGAAACTCAAATCCCCACGGTTTAGGAGGAGATACGACAACAAGCTTTTGACAGCGCCAGCGGCCTTCACTTTTTCTTTAGAATAGAGAGATTCCAATTTTTATCTCTTCGGTTTCAATTTAACTTCGACTTCAAAATCCAACCAGTAAAAAAATATTCTGCTCTAATTTTCCCTCGTTGTTTTCAAAACATACATTTATAACTTCCTTTTCCCTTCCAGAAATTTTCTTGTTTGCAACAACTGCGAAATATACGTTTTAACTTTATTTCACAATCTTCTTGCTCATAAGTCCGTCGATAGCTCAGTTGGCAGAGCGGTGGACTGTAGAGCGTTGAATTCTTGGTCATAAAATCATTATCTTGGTTATAAAATATGGTCATAAAATCTTTTCCTGGTAGAACAATCAATGTATAGAAAGTTTCTTTATGTGTGGTGTAATTACTTGTATATCTAATAGCATACTGTATGTGGACTAAGGGGCCTATGCTAGCCTCTTAGGTATTCGTTTTACAAACTTTCTTCTAAGTTCATGGCTAACATTAAATTATTAGGAAAAATGAATCTCCGCAAACCACATTTCAAACTTCACCACATTTCTATGATTTTTCTTTTTTGAATATCTCCTTCCGGATAGTACTAAAAATAGGCGAACGGGCTGTCGACAAATTTTTCAATCGTAATATTATTTTAAAAACTTAACCAAACTGCTTTATTTTGCAAAAGTCTGAGTTAAGTGAATGATGAGCGCCAGATAACCACAACCTTGTTGTTTTGAGCCGACCCTGAAAACAATTCTTCCGGGTGAAATTAATGTGGCTTTTATCCTTCTAATGATAATTTAGCTTTCTAGAAAAACTGGATTTTGCTCACTTATAAAATTTAGACACATTAGGACAACGGTTCCTGACCATTTAACACTGACCCCCCCCCTCCCCAACAAAGGATAACTTACGTCACCCCCCCCCACACACACACATTCCCCAGCATACTTATACAGATTTTTATTCTTAAAACAATGGTATGGGTAAACTTTGAGTAGTGGATTCAACCACCTTTTAAATATTTACATTTTAACTAATTTCAAAAAAAATTTTTGAAAATAATTGTGCAATCGTCATTCCTCCTTCAGTGACACTTCTTCCGTCGTGGAACCAGCAACGTTTGTTGATTCTTATGGCTATTTTAAAAAAGTAGAAGAATGTCAAGATGAAGCATAGAATTAAAATATTTTCAGTACAAAGAAACGTTCTACCCCTACCTCCAAGCAGAAATGTAACCTCACCATCTAATTTTTAGGCAAATTTCTTGTACAGTGGAATCTTGACTTATGCGTTCCAATAATCCTTGCCTAAGTCGAAATTTACACTTACTTAGTTAAAATTTCGGGTGTACGACTTTCCGAAACGCATAAACAAATATTTGAGACCCTTTCAAACATCCCTCCAACTGCTTTAAACTATTCCCTCTACGTATATTGGGTGATTCCATTCTAACTGTGATTTTTTATGTCCTGCATTGCTTGTTCTCACTGGTCATTAATTAATAATCTATTACTGAAATTTTTGTGTTAATTAGATGCCCATCAACATATTTCATCATTTTTTTTATATAACTTGCCATTAATTGAAAACTTACAATATATCACCTAAATGTCAGTACCGTGTTATGTGCATTTCTAGAATTTACCTATAAATCGTTATTTTTTTTGTCGCAATAAATGATTTAAACTAATTACCTCATAAATTCTAATGTATATGATCTAACTAAACAAAGTTGACACATTTTTTAGTTAATGCATTAAGTTGACTATGAATTCCAGTTCAATAACTTTTGTCTTTAAATTTTAACGAACTTTTGAATTTGAATTTGTACAACTCGAGCGCCATCTAACTTGAGATTTATGAAAAGTCTAGTGAAATGTTGAAAGTACGTCACCTGAGGAATATTTACAAACATTGAGTTGATGAAATAGTGCAAAGAGCTTGTGTCATTTTAGAACTCACTTTTCAAGCAGGTATGTTATAAATTTGCTTGTCAGTACCGTGGTATTGATAAACTTTATCAACTATTGGTTTTATCTATTCAAAATAGCAAATTTTTGTACTCAATACTAGCCTAAATTACACAGTAAATGGATATTATCAAATTCATAACCAAACAATTACAGTTGTTATTTTAAATGAAAATGTCAGTACTGTGTCTGTAAGTACCATGTGAAAAAATAACTAATTAGTAACAAAATTATTTAAATTAATAACTGTAAGTTTTTAAATGCAGATGGCTCCAGTACTTCGAACTAGAAAACTACCCGATACTAGTGACAATAAAAGTGGCAGATTTTAACAATAGTCATAAAAAAGGAAAATGTAAAGATAAAATTAGTACCGAAGCAAAACAACATCATTTGGGCTGAACAATTAAAGAGAGAAAAAATACGGAAGGATCTAGAGGCTTACGAAAATTATTGTCAGAAAGAAAGAGCAAGAAATGAAAAAAGGAAGGAAAACTTAAATCTATTCAAGAGTTATCAGAAAGGGAAAAGCGAGCTCGCAGCAAACAACAAAAATTATGGAAAAAAAAAAAAAAAAATTCACGGACACGACAAAATGGAAATATTGAGTTGACAACAAAGCAAAATGATATAAATAATAACGTCGAATCCAAGCAAGCTCGGGTAAAAGAAACTAATACAAAAAAAAATCTACGGAAATGTTTTAGAGACAACAAAAAATTATTGGATGATAAAAAAAATCTGCGAATGAAAGTTAATAGCTCACATAAAAAATTACGACGTTTAAAAACATCAAGAAATCAGACTCAACATCGCCTAAATCTAAAGTTGATAAAATGTTAAGCGGTCAAAATGTAAATCCTCAAGTTCGTAAAACATTATTATTTCATGAAGTCATGGTACGGAAACTAAAATCATCTTGACGCTTTGAAGTTGTTAGTAAAATCCTCTCAGGCTTTCAATTTTTACAATAAAATATATTAATAATATGCATAAACAAATTTAAAAACTTTAATTTTAAAATCTTAACATTTTTAATCAAAAAAGTCACAGTTAGAACAGAATCACCCATATCAACATTTCCAACACGATTAATGATATTTATGAAATTAATGAATAAATGAAAGCTGCAGCATAAGGGCCCTCCCACTTCAGTGGCGGCTCGTGGGATTCAGCAAGTACAGCCGGGCTGCACTTGAAATTATCAGCACATACTTTAAAATAATTTATTCTACTAATTTTCCTAAATTCAGATTAGAATTATGGAATTCCTATGGTAAATTAAAAAAATCTCAAAAAAAAACAAACAAACCCGTATTGTGGCCAGATCGCTCATTCAGAAAAAAGCACGTTAATCTTCCCGCAATTCAATTGGGAAAATGTTTGGTTCAGCCCAGAGCGCTGATAAGAAAATTGGCAGCACCGTTGCCATGACAACGGTTACATAAACATTTCCTCCGGCATAGGCTATAATGGGGGTACGCAGCTAAGACTCAGCTCATTCAAGAATTTGAAAGGTCGGCAGCACTTGTGAATTCGACTCGCTGATTGGCTCAAGAGGTGAGGGAGGGGATAAGGAGAATATATGTTCGGCAAACTCTGGACTTTATATTGCTGAATTTATCAAGAAGGTAAGCCTGAATAGACGCTTATGAATGGACAATTACCCATCAAAGCAGTATTGTTTTTAAGTAAGCAAGAACTGGCATTTAGAGGACATGGCGAGCGAAAAAATTCTTTAAACATAGGAAATTCTAAAGAGCTTTTAAAATTATTGATATCTGAATTAAAACAACGCCTTTTTATGAGGGCATCAGTGACCGATTCGCAAGTTTAAAAGAAAGGAGGATTGATTTGACTTATAAGTACGTAAAGTAATAAAAGTAAGTAATAAAAATAAGTACGTTTTCTTTTTTTTTTTTCTTTTCTTCTCAAGTTATCGTTACAAAAGAAAATTCTAAGGAAACTTCGAATCAGACACGGATTAATGCAATTTTGAGGATAAGAGCGGCTGGTTGAAATTTATGTCCATTTTATGGAAAAGTAAAATAGGATCACTTACTTTTTTATGTAATTTCTTTTTTTTTCCTCGGTGAGAGGGTTTAATCCGCCAGCTTTCGAATTCTATAACAAAGATTTTCCATTCCTGTCCGGAGGAGGGGGGGGGGTCATATGCTTCCGGCGCACTAACAGTTTTGACCACGGGCAGGGCCCGCCCTAACAGTTTTGCCGCCCCGGACAAAAATATAAAATGCCGCCCCCCACAGTAAAATTACTATTAAGAGAAATAAATTGTTCACAGATACTGTTTTCATGCCAGTAAAACTGGAATAGCTCTTTAAACATAACACAGCATAAGAAAAACCATATTTATTAAAAACCACACATTAAGCTAAAAACCAAAAGAAAGGGAGAAAAATAAGGAGTTTTTTTTCCTCACTTTTAATTCCGCAAAATTCCTGACTTTTTCTCTAAAATCAATTTTTCAACTAATTCATGTTCGATAGCCAATGTAGTTAAATTATTTAACCTATCTGGAAGAGTTGTGGAACATAATAAATGTTTAGTAAACTTTAATTTTGAGAAACTCTTCTCTGCACTTGCCTCAATTATCGGCAAAGAAAGCGAAATTCTCGAAGCAATAGTAAGATGTGGTATAAAATCTATAGTTGAAATTAGCTTTAAAAATTTTATTGGTCTTTCTTTTTTGCCTAATAAGGCCGTAACTGACACTATTTCGTTTACTAGATCAAGCGCGTTTAACTTCCCGATTCTCCATCGGTCAGTATTAACTCCAATTGTTTACACATATAAACAGTGTTAACGCCTCACCATGGCACAGTGGTTATATCACTGGAAATGGTAGACGGGCGAAGTTTGAAGGTCCCAAGTTCGGGTCCCATCGCGTGTTCGTCGACCTAACCGTTCGGAGTTTTCCGTGGTTTTCTCCGAAACTTTGCGTAGATAATCGGCCGTAATCCCACAAACAAACAATAAACACTGTTACAATGTTTAATTAGCACTTTTTAGGAGTGTCTTAACTCATTTATGCCGTGCAAAAATTTAAAATAATTACATTGGGTACTTATTAAATTAAATCTGCACTGTAAGGTATTTATCGCTTTGTTTACTGTAAAAAAATAAAACTACCTTAAATTTTAATTCAGGCTCTTTCACCAGAACATCTCGTGATTCTCAATCCAAATTAATATGTTGCGTGGCTGCTTAAACTCAGTGTTAGCCAGAATACTATCTCGTCCGTCAGTTATCTTGCATAACAGAACATTTCATTTAAAATCACATCCAATCGAAGATCCTTTGAAAAATCTTTACAGTTTTTTCTTCTTTCAATAAGAGTTCTAGAACAGGTGTTAAATCGTTGTCTTTTGACTGCAATCCTTTCCTAATGGATTCACGCAATTGAAGATTTTGTACCAAATAATAATAGAGCATAGGAACATGAACTGTTTGAGAGAGTTAAATAATCCTAGCCTCATTGGAATTAGATTTGTCAATACCTTTATACCTTACCAAGAATGCGATCTGTTCAATTTTTTTGTCATCAGGAATGCAATCTAGAAATATGGGATAATATTTGGCTAGTTGAATTTCATTAACAAGCTGTAATTTGAATCCAACTGAAAATTAATGTAAACTGTGTAAATATTTGTTTGCACATCACATATAAACAACCTAACAAGGGCGTAGCCAGGATTTTCATTAGGGGGGGGCAAGACAAGGAGACCATGGAGTACAACTGCTCCTCCTCCCGGTTTGTAATAATCAGACTCTATGACTAGCTCATTTTAGGAGGGTGGGGGCAGCTGTCCCCCTCCTGGCTACGCCCATGCAACTGAAGCGAATGAAGTGAAATATATAGCAATACCAAAAGTGGCAACTTAATTTAAACTGCAGTTGCTAAAATATTTCTAATTCGTTTAAAAGTTTTGAGATTTAAAACTGTTGTTTGAAAACTGTGTGTAAATGTATGTTCGCCCATTGTTAAAAAATGGCTCATTTGAATAGAATGAAATTTGGAAGTTAATTGAAACAATAAGATACCAAAATTGTTTTAAATAATTCATAGACTTTGAGATTTTGTAAAAATCGCTTTAAAAGTTTGTTCTGGCATCCGTCAATAACGGATTAAGAGAACAGAATGAAATTAGGCCATATGATGGGTAATAAAGCATCATCGAAATTTTTAAAAGATTTGAATAAATTGAAAGGGTTTTCAAAAGTTGCATTGTATTTTTTCTTTTCTTTTATAGGGGGCGAAGAGAGGGGGGAGGGCGTCACTTTAAGGCGTCTGGAGGTAAAACATTAAGTGGCTGTTCGACTTAAACAAATTACGTCGATTTCTTTTTTTTAAATTATTACCATTTTTTTAATTTTGAGAAAATTGTGCAAAAATTTTACTGGCATAATATTAAAATTTCTAAAGTTAATAGAACAAAATTGAGTTACTATCGATGCGATTGAGTTTAATAACATTGTACGTATATATATATATTATTTTGAGAAAATTTTGTGTGACCACTTCGTGAATACAACTAGTGGTCAGACAAAAGGGAATGAAATGAAATTTTGTTAAATAGTAGGCGGTTAGTAAATTAAATTTCAGGTTTTTAATTTTCTACAAATTTGAATTATTTTTGAGGTCTGACGTAAACTTTGATAAGTTTTTCGCGCATCAAGTAAAATCATCAAAATATAATTCAATCGAACGTTGCAGTGTTAAATATCGGCTACTTGCTATTAAAAAGAATTTTTCGGATATTCTCTTTTCAATTTAATATTCATTCATTACTAGAATCTTCTTTTGCAACTTTAAATGACTTCTTGATGTAGGAAGCTCATTCACTAAAAACGTTAATTTTGAATGTAAAATATTTTCTCTATTGACAGTTTGTCTCAGTAATTTGTTACTCTCTAACCTGTAATCTTAGAACAATACACAAGAGTTATAAGTTCGCTTTGCATATTTCTGCCAGTATGTTAAATCCATTTTTTGTACAACGAGAAGTTATTAAGCTAGTAAAGTTATTAAGAACGATATTCTTCGGAATATTTTTTACCAATTCTTTTACTGATACGAAATGTATTTTTCAAATTCGAGCCAAAATGCCGCCCCTAAAATTTGCCGCCCCGGACAGGGGTCCGGTTTGTCCGGCCTTAGGGCCGCCCCTGCCACGGGCCGCCACTGTCCCACTTTCTGAAAGCGCAACGCCTACAGGGAAAGAAGTTTTATTTTTGCAGTATAAGCTAGAAATATACCTGAACAAAAATGCAAGATTATTTAAAGGAAAATATAGGATACTCGAAAATGACATTTATAAACAATGCATTCAAAATAAAATTTTATTTTAAATAGTGTTTTCATTCGATTTTTATTACAGAGGCGTAACTACAGTCTATGTAGGCGGTTAGTGATGTGCACACAGGTAGAATTTAAACCACCTCCGAACAAAACATACCATATATTTTTAATTTTGCATAACGATTACGGCATTGAGAACAGAAATAAAATAGTCCCTCCTTGCCTGTGTATTCAGGGCACGACAAAGCTCTGTGCCGCGTCGCGTAAGCAACATGATGTGGCATTCGCCTTTGCAAGTAACAAAGGGGAGAACTGCTTTTTACAAACTTCCTGGTTTGGCCAGGGTTACAAGATATCTCGAGTCCAGAAAATTATCGACAAATCGTTCACGGTGGACAGAATAATCCAGTAGAAATTAATGCTGTTCAAATTACTGGTGGTATGGCATTTCTGATTTGTTTTCTAAAGGTAAATATTTTTCGTACCTTTTAACATAATTTTCGGGCGTGAGAAATACTATAACCTGCCTTTAAATGTGTGGAATTCGACTGGAAGAAACAGGAATTATCATCTCCGTTTGAGATGCATTTTGATTTAGAAAATAATATTTATTTCTGTTGCAAAGATTCTAAATTCGAATGACACTTAGCTTTTATATTGGGTGTAATGTTCGAAATAAAATAAATGACACGAGTTTTGACATTTTATTCATTAAATTTACAACGTGTGCTACAGTGTACTTGCAACATTAGTGAAAGGTAGCGTTCTTCGTTGATTCAGACTTAAAACAGATGCATACCAATTTTGCAATCACAAAATTTCACTAATAAATGAACTATATTCAGTAATTTTGGTGGAGTGGATGGTGTAAAAATTGTTCTTGTAGTAAGATACACTGCATTAAAAGCGATTTATTTTATTTTATTTTTAATTCTATACAACCAAGAGCTGGACGGTTTATGGAGGAAGATATAATATATCCTTTATATCACAGCCATTTTTATGTATTATATTAAATGTTTTATTTTAAGGGAAGTACTTGACAGTCAGCGAAAAAAAAAAAAAAAAGCAGTACAGCAACAGTTTTGCTTATAATGTTATGCTATCAGCTTCATTACTAAGTAGCAGAAGTACCCGTTCCTCGCAGGGGTATGGAAATTTTTAAAACTACTGACACAAATGAGATATCTATATATGTTCATGCTTTCGAAAGCACTTAAACTCGATCGTGTCCCCCCCCCTTTTTTTTGACAAAGCCTGTTAATATTTAACTAACTAATGTATTAATTCACTTCGCAAAGCATGACGAAACAGCGACGTTAAAGAGTAATTAATTTCATTTCGTATTTCAATGTTACCATTTAGTTAAAATATTAACAGTATCCGTTATTCTCACCTAAGTTCTTAAATGATACAGTCAAACAAAAACCAGAGTAATTTTTTAAAGTTCTTAATGCTCGGATAATAATGTTTAAAATTTTCATGATAGTTATCTGCAATGGACATCTTGAATGAAAGCTTGCAGATCTGCTTTTCAGAAGGCGTCGACTTGTTCACGATGTCCATGCCTTCGAGACGCTTCATTCAAAGAAATGAATTTACTTAGACTAATTTCAGATATGCATTGTTTCCCTAACTTTCCTTAAATGTTACAGTATGATTTCCCATTATAATAAGAAAGAGTAATTGGATTAATAGGTACTTCATTTTTGTCGGATAAATTTAAATTATCAAAATATTTGTTTGCTCATTCAGAGCTAAAAAACGTTCTTGGTGATGTTTACCAGTGATATTTGAATAGCTAAACTTATGCTCGTTTTCGAATTTTAATACCACAAAATCAGTACTTTCATTAACCGGATATTCTAAAAAGACTTACATCGGTGCACCCATGGTGGGGTCTCATTGCCGGCCTTCTAATGATAGAGACCCGTTTGCCGGCCTTATTTCGGTGACTTAAAACTTCACGATAAAGTGTCGTGCCACCCTCTCGATTCAATTTTTTTTTTTTTTTCATGAATGAATGAATAAATGAAAATATTTATTCCTGCCCCAATTGCCCCAATTGTGAGTCTGCCCCAATTGCGCACTGCCATGTAGCTCCCTGCTATAGCTGATCTAAATATTTGATTTGTGCCCGATTTCTTCACCGTAGACAGGTGAAATTTTGTATATTAAATAAAAATACATAAATCTAATGAGGAATTCATAAATCTAATGAGTGAGTAAAAATAATAGTAATAATCGAGGAAAGTTTATAAATTTAGAAAAAAGTAAAACTGCGGAGAGACAGAAAGCAGTAAACCACAAACACACATACAAACAACTTTTCTGTGACAATAAGAACTAAAAATATCGTTGAGTTTCGAATTTTCCCGTGGTTTAAAAATCATTTTCCCATAATATTTTAAGCTGGTGACTTTCATCAAAATGTAACATTTACAAATCATATTTGTTTTATCGGAAATAAAGTTCCATCCCCGCCCACCTTGAGTTTGGCTCTGCCTCCGCAATAAAACACATACACAAAACAAGGGCGGCTCCAGCGAGGGGGCCATATGGGGCCATAGCCCCCTCCGAACTTTTTGTTTTTGAACTTTAGATTCGTATACTTTACGATTCCTCATGTTCAATTGGCATTTTAAACAATTTATAGACTATCTAAAGAATTCAATGGCCCCCTCCGAAAATTCAGCCTGGAGCCGCCCTTGACACAAAACTTTAATTCTTGCAACGTATTGTTCAAGTTATTATTTTTTTAGATATCCTACTCTTTATGTAAAGAAACTGCTCTTACTTTATTTAACTACGAATTTTTATTGCTGATTTTAAGAGGAAAAACTGTTTCAGCATTGAGCGCCGTTTTCCATTGAGGGCGGGAACATTTTATTAGAAAATTCGTTATGAACCGCCCAGCGCTCTATAGCATTAGTTTGCGAAATACGAATTTTAAAGTTTCTCGCAAGCAATGTGTTACAGTTCCACAAACCTGTTTAATGAAACTAGGTATTTCTAAGCAGCTTCTCGCATTGAAATAGAGAAGGCTCATTTTTTTCGAAGAGGGAAAATCACACGAATGCTGCAACGAATTACTAGATTTTGAGCCAGTAGTTTAGCCAGGATTTTATTTCGGAGGGGGGGGGGGCTGGGTATCAAATTATAAACTAAAGTAAAATTGTAAGCTATGTAAAGTGTCCCATTTCCGGGGGGCGGGTTCCCTGGAAATGGTCCTCCGGCCCCCTCAGCCGCCCCTGGCTACGTCCCTGGTTGTAGGATAGCATTACACCTCTGCTTCGAAAAATACCTTACCTCCAACACCCCATGAGGTGCAAGGCAAGGAATCCTTGATATCTTATCCAATCACAGTACACCGTCCTCACGTAAACTACCTACGAAACAAAATGTTACTGAAATTACCTGTTTTAAATTACTGGTGATCGGGGCCTATCCTAGCAGGGTGCATGATAGTGCACAGCACGAGGGCTGCATGGTTTAAGGGCGGCGAAAAAAAAATTTAAAGCGCAAGATTTGTATAAAAAGGCGGCCGATTTCGATTTGCGCGTGGGCGGCCGCCCGGGGCCACGCGAGATAGTAAGTGGCCCCGCCTAAGATCGGTTATGCTGGTGATATTACTGTTATAAAAACTATGTAATTTGCTTAGAAAGCAAAGGTTCCCTCAGTTGATTTGTAATGGTTTTTTCTCTAGTTTAAAAAGACCTTAAGTTACGAAATATACGAAATTTGTAGTAAATATTCTAAAGTTATATATTTAAAAAATTAGCCTTAATCCGACAATTACCTCACATACCATTTTTTTTAAATTCAGTATAATACCATTTTAGTAAAATGTGAACAGAAACATGCGGATTATCTATATTATATAATTTCATTTTGAAATTACAGTGAAAATTTAGTATTAAGTTTTATGATTTTTACAGTACGTCATATGTATTTCAAAAATTACTCTTCAGTATTTCTAAAATGGTTCAAATTCGCAAGTGATACACGGATAAAAAAATTAAAAATAAAACCATAAATAAAAAGAAAACCTTATTTTGTTGGGGGTTCAGGGTTGGGATAGCGTCTCGTCAAATGTTAAAGAATTTCACAGTCCCCACCTTCCAGAACATTTTTTAATAGAAAGTGTGTGTGTGCAGGACTTTTTATTGCGCTGTAATAAATCTCATCATTTTGAAAGATAGGTTCGTCTCTAAATGTTGTGAATAAAAGATCAGGATTTTCATAAATACATTATTTGCTATTGACAGATCAATATCTGATTATTTGAGCAAAGATTATTAATCAACATTTCGATCACAAAGTAAGCATTTGGGATGAAAAGTTCTGAAAAACAGCATTATCCTCCCTTTTACGCAGTTACAATTTCGTTGTTTATACCTCAGTAAGCAAAATTGTTTTCGAAATGATGCTTTTACACGTACTATCAGAACTTCGGCCCAGAGCCGCAACTACGGAAAGAGAGCAAACGGGGAACTTAACTTGGCAGTCGTGCTGAGGACTGTGCTTAAACCGTTGATTCGATTCGATGAGCCTATACCTCAACTGCCACTCTCAGATGTAGTTTTTAAATCTAGAAATAAGGCTTTAGAAAGAAATTGTTTAAAAAAATTCACCGCAGATGGTCTGTGCTTCGAAAGGAGGCGGAGCTTTGAGAATTCTGTTATCGAGGGTTTTACAAAGCCTATTATAAGATTATAGATTCATTTAAAAATGTACTTCAATCTATTTTAGATATTAAAATTGCTTGTTCTTTTTGAAAAAAAATCGATGAAAATATTTTAAATGTAAGAAATAATTTCATTCAGTTTTGTTCTAATTACTAATATTCAGTAAGGCACAGGGTGTTTATGAAAAAAACTATCCCGATAAATGAACCACTAAAATGAAGTTTCATCCCGCCCACCCTGAATTTGTCTCTTCCTCTGCAATAAACATGTATAAGTACTTTTGATTTTTGGATTGTATAGTTTAAGTTATAATTTTTCTAGATACCCCACCTTTTAAATAAACTGGTCTTACTTTAAAATTACATTGTGAAAAATTCGGTTAATTATTCAAAACTTTAATTTTTCTTCGAAATGGATTAAAAGTGCTTCCATTGTTCAAACAGCTCTTCTTCTTGTACGCTTCCCTATTTTTATTAATTTGTGAAATGAAAATCATCATACTTTATTTTGAAGTAAATTTAACGTTTACTAGTAATTAACTATGTGTACGCAAACTAGTTTTAATATTAAAACGTTAATAAAAAGTTCCTTTGAATTCCGTAACATTTTATTTCTTGAATCCATATATAGTTACATAATACAAGTATTGCACTCTGAAGAAAGAAGGTTGGGCCATGCAAAAAGTGTGCCCCGCCTTTCACTCCGCCAAATGTTTATAATTAAAAATGAAATATATTTACCATTCAAATTACTCTATAATTTATATACAGTATAGTATATTACTAATGTATTTTTATTTTAATTTATTTTACTTTATTTTTGCAGATTCCGAATTACTTAGTGTACTGTAGTTTTAATTCGAAAACATTAATTGCTCAGTAAAACTGTTTCCGCAATTCAACGAGTCTTTGCTCCACCTGAGTAAAAACTCAGGTGGAAAACCACCTTTTGCTCCACAATGAGGTTTTGCTCCACCCAGAAAATAAGCTATGAAAATATCATTTCAGACGTACATTTTTTAAAAATGATAACAAATTTGACGATTAGAATCGGTCACACAGTCTGTATTATTATCCCTGTCTTCACTTACATTTCTTGCCTGCCTCAAGATAGTAAGTTTTTACATTTACAATATCAAAACCGTTGAGTGCGGCAGTGGCGGCTCGTGGGTTATTTAAAAGGAGGTTCACAAAACAAATTTCGAAAATTAAATAGGCAGATACGAGGCATCTTACAAATTAAAATAGATTTGTGTTGCCAGCAGTTAAAGAAAAACAATGCACGCAACTGAAAGAAAGCAAGTCATCTAGGGTCATATATTTTGTCACCAAGATAAGTTTTAGCAAAGGTGCTGTCTTGATTAATTTTATTTCAATTTTTTTTTTTTTCGAATGATAATATTGAAAAATGCCATTGCTTTAGTTCCGCAACACGTCTTGTACTCCCATCTTAATTATTGACAGTATTTTGTAAAAAATAATGTAGTAATAAATGTTAGAAATAAAGAAAATATTAAGAAAATGAAATAAAAATTAATTAACTAACCGAACGCAACAAACCAAGGGAAACTCCGGACGCGCGATACCGCAAAATTGACTCAATGTGCACAAAACAAATGTGCGAACGGAATGATTTCATCAGTGCCGTACTTATTCCCAGCTGTCTCGGCTTCTGATCCCAAAGAGCGGTTCAGAGGGAAAATTTTCCGTTTGCACGTGCGATTGATTCAAGACTGTGCTGTAGTAACGTACACTACAACGCGTTAGCTATAATAAGCCTATTTAATAATAGTGGGAGGAGGGAGGGGGAGAAGTAAAACTAACGTTTTAAATTCACATAAATCTAGAAGTGCGCTTAATATTTCTTTTAAATTTAATTTGTTAATGTGTTTAATCTTTAGTTTTTCCTTTGGGGGTTCACGTGCTCAAATGGAGAAGCCGCCACTGGAGTGCGGCTATGCTTATTTCAATTCCGTAATTTAAAATAAAAGTTACAGAGGGTTCGAAATCTGTGCTATTCCGCGTGCCATTTCTCAGATTTTTTCTCTTTGGGTACCAGTGTTTTCCCAAACCTTATGATTTTGGAGAAATTTAAGGAACTGAAAGACAGGTGTGAATGGCGGTTAATTCCGTAATGGCTGATGTACAACAGAAAAAAAAATTACCACGAAAGTGCGTAATTTATGAAACCTGATGCAGAGTGCATCATTTAAAAAAGATTGCTGTAATTTCTCAGGATATTCTATCGTTTTAATTGCAGATTAGTAAATGATTTTATGCTTACAAAATTTAGCTTATTCATTTAGAGAAAGTGATATTTTCAATGATTCAAAAATTCACCAGAAAATTTGAAACAACATATTTTCTTAACTTTACTGTAATAGTCTGAGTCGATGGGCTTATGCTCATGGTCATTTACATATCTTGTGCATCTGGCCTCTCGTCAGAGGCCGGACTATATTTTCTCAAAAAGTTACCGATCGCGTCTTGCAGAGCACAGGTTGTTTTGTAACCCGCCGAAAATGGCAATCGATAGCGAAATTCGAAATTTTACGAAGCTATTTTTGCCCAAAAATAAATTTTCTTTTATAGTTTTATTTGAAAGAGCATATTCCTAAGATTCCAAAACTGTTTTACTTTTGTTTCTACGATAAATAGAAAGAAAGGTACAGCGGTTTGAATGCGACTTCCGGTCGAACATTTATGTTAAAATAAAATCTTTAAATGCGTTTTCTGTAAAAGTGTGTTTTTAGTTACCTTGCGTCACGATAACTGTAATTACTCTAAGAGTTTTAAATATATCTTAATGAAATTTTACATAAACATTCTATCAATGCTAAAGTGTGTTCTGTAGCGAAAGTTGAGGTAAACGTATGAAATGAATAAATTTACAGTTACAAAATTTAGCGATTTACAAAATTAAAATACAAAGAATTGATTTTTTCTGAAAAATTTCAACGTTTTTGTTATAACTGGCCATAATTCAGTGAATTTTACAATAAAACTTTTGGTACAAAACACCGAAAAGTGTTATGGGAGTATACAGTGCTAAAAAAGGAAATTCCTAAATATTGAGAATTAAGTGTACAGCAGTTGGCGTAAGCATGAAATTTTGTTACAATTTTCTGCAACACTGCGCGGTTATAATTTGCCAAACGAGTTAGAATGAGTTTGAATAGAAAAGAGCTTTCATTTTGTGTGGGGCGCAGCACTAGACAGACAGGAAGTTGCAAGCAGTTTTCAGTAAAAGTTCGCTTCTTTGCAGTAGTAAAATGCCGAATTTGGCCATCGAACACTGGATTTCCATTTTCAGCCTAAATTTCGGCCATCACACTGCCAAATATTTGTTCAGTTTTGGAAAACTTTAGTCAAGGCCTTATTGTTGCAAATAATGTGAAGCACTTCCAGACTCTTGCGCATTAAATCGGAATAAGTATGCTTATACGTACGCTTTCCAGACGTCCCGGTTTGAC
Organism: Cheiracanthium punctorium; assembly: GCA_038373885.1. NCBI lineage: Eukaryota > Metazoa > Arthropoda > Arachnida > Araneae > Cheiracanthiidae > Cheiracanthium > Cheiracanthium punctorium. Next base: position 61,485 of record JAWZYV010007395.1, on the reverse strand, counting down.
AGGGATAGTCCCGGTTTGCAGACAAAATCCCGATGTCCCGGCCGATTTACTTCACGTCCCGGTAAAAATTAAATTTGATTATAGATGACCAAAAAAGTCTAAAAATAGTTAACTGTGAAGGATTTTTAAGGATAATTACTTTGTCATTTGTTTCACTGTACTGTATAAAAAGTGAGAACTATCGAAGAGCGGTGTGCTAATAAGTATAGTTCAAATTTTTATTCCTCATTCAAAGTGTTTCTTTTTACTTAAGCAACTTATAAATATTAACATGTAAGAAATAAAATGTTTAAATTTATATGCTTGTGTAATTTATTAATACCCCTGGTTCAGGTTCTTAATCAGTAACCATTTATTCATAGCATTGAGAATAAACTATCCTCTAATACACTCCAAAAACCCGCCAAAATTGTGTACCCTTGAGGGGAAAATGTAAATGTAGTGTTACGGCCAGGAATCTGGACCGAGAGGAGGAGATTTCCCTCCATGGTGGACTTTCTAAGGGATCCTAACCCGTATTTACGCGAAGTTTCGTAGAAAACCACGGGAAACTCCGAACAGTTACGTCGGCGGACTCGACCTGGTTTTGAACATGGCATCTTCCGTCTCCCAGTTGAGAGCGCAAACGCGCTCAGCTATAGGTCGGACAAATGTGTCCTTGAATCCCCATGACACTGGGGGCATTCCGGTGTCCCGGTTGAATATTTCAGAAATCTGGCAAGCCTACTTATACGCGAAGTAAATATTTTTATTTTATCTCTTTTCAAAGGCTTTTTCTAAACAATACAAATTTCTCGTTAATTACTGTGCACCCTGCATTAAAACGTTACTTTAGATTTCGTACAATCTTAACTTAGTACATTGTGATTTCTTTTGTTAGAAACTTATCGAAATAAATAATCACATTCAATCTTGTAAATCACAATTAACATCTTATAAATTATTATTTAATAAATTAACTTAATTAGCAGATTAATTAATAATTTTAATTAATCTGCTTAACAACAGAAATTGCTTTAGAATTTTTAAACAATCAGCTCTTCGCAGCATTCATTATTTAAAATCAGTTTATACTAAAAATTTTAAACTATATTCTCTTTCCAATCCGGTGTGTATGGCTTTAACTACAGATACTAGACAGTTATAGTATCCGTAGTTTTTGATAGAGATTTCGTTTGAACCAGTTAGGGATGTTTTTTACCGGAGGAGCTATCGATTTGTAGCTCTACCCTAGGCACTGCAAGTTAAGTACTGAAAGGAAGAAATCCATATAGCTTTAGCCTATGAAGAAAATTTTCATGTTGAAAAGAATGACATAAACATTCAGAGCTTTTTCCCAGTGGCGCACACAAGGAGAAGTTCAGGGGGCCTGGACCAGGGCGCTACACCCTAGAGAAACCCATAAACCTGAAAGACAATTAAATCAGCGGCCTATTAGCAGCGGACGTCAACGATACGGATTTGCAAAAGTTGGGTAAATCGGAGACACTGAATATTGGTACATGGAACCTTAGAGAAATGAGGGGAAATTTGAATGAGCTTGATAGAGAATTGAAAAAAAGAAGAGTAACTACAACTATATAATTACCGTAGTACAGTTAACAGTTTCTTAAAAATTTTCGTAACTTGATATATAAACGGACGGCTATTTTTTTATTCAGTAGAAAAAGAAAACATTAGGCAGTTTCGTTTCTGATATCACGGAGTGGTATACCTATTTACCACGTTACCTGTTACCGCACGGAGTGGCATAACTATTTTTCACAACGTAGAATAACATGGTATTATCATGAATAACAGAAACAGTACGTTTTAATTTTAACATTGGAAACATAAATAAGTGTGTTTCTAAAAGAATATGGGGTTTTAACGCTTATCCCTTTATATCTGTGATTTTAACGGGAGAGAGGTTTAAGAGGCTAAAAAGCTTTATTTTGCAGTCTATTTATATTAGATTTCCAGCAACCAGCAGGGACATAACTGGATTATGAAAATTCACAAAAATAGACGTTGAAATTCACAAAAATAAACAATTTTCCCTAAAATGGAACCCTACAAATAATTGCTGAATAGACCCCTGCTTTATGGTTGATGTTATTTTAAACATGATTGTGTATATTTTAAAATTTTAAACATGAATTACATGGCCTCGAAATCATTATAAAAACGTATAAATACCATCTGTTTTTACGGCAGTCAGAACACGGACGGACAGAGACAAGCTTACATCATAAATACTTTTCAGCCTTGTTGGAAATTATTGAAAATTAAAATCACTTACAATATTTAAGAAATTACGATAATTCCATGATGAAAATTTCCGTCAATCATAAAAATTAGGCCAAAAACTTGAGTGTGTGTTCAGGACTTTTTGCTACCACCATATCTTTTAGTTAAATTTTGTTTTTCATTTAATTAATATTTAATTTATAACTATTCAATTTTGTTCATAAAATAAAACTTTAAGTTACCGCTGGGGTAAAAGTAATGTGCAGTATATAACGCCGCACATTATTTTTCCCAACTTTTCTTTTTCTTTTTAACTATGCTCCTGAAAATGTTCACATTGTTCTAAAACCTACAATTGATGATTCACAAAGGAAAATGCATTAAACATTCAGTATTTAAAGCAATTCTGTGTTTATTTAATGCTAGATACACAAATATGATATACCAAATAACAGTGTAGACCATTCGCTTGACCATGTTGACAAACCGGTCAACAAAATCATGTAGTCTGAGATTTTTAACAATATCTTAATTAAATGCAAGTAAGACAAATTTTCTTTTCGATCATGTACTATCAAAAATCATTGTGGCTTTAAAACTTGGTTTAGTGTTGAAAATACACACCAGTTATACATACTTCACTGGTTGTGAAGCAGGGTTTAAGAACTCTTTAAAAAGGTTTAAACTTTTGAAGTAGATTTTAACTTTTTCATTTTTTCAAATCCCTTTCATCTCTACTTTGTAGATTTGGGAGTAGGGTAAAATTTTTCCAAAGGGGAGGATCCAAAGGCGTTTTGGGAGGGGTGGAAATTTTTCTGGGAGGGGGCTACTGCTCCCCAAACGCACCCCCTTGGGTACTGACTTGTTGAGATGAGACGGGCTCAGCCCGAGCCCGAACCGGGCTTGGGCTCTGTAATTATCAATTGCGTTCGGGCGCGAGCTCGTGAAAAATTTCTATTTTATTGAACATACTCCTTGAAACAGATTTTTAAAAAGTGATTCATATGGAAAATAAAAGTACATATAAAAAAACTAGCTGAAGTACCCGTCGTTGACGGGTTAGTACTGAATGCAAATTTCTAAAAGCAAGAACTTTCGTCAGCATTGTAGGAGTACACAGAATGGATGTAATATGTTGCCAAAGTAAAGAAAGCGCAATTATAATTTTTATGTATTGTTAAAATATTACAGGTTAGAGAGTAACTAAGTAATATCATTTCATTCGCTTTAGTCGTAATTATGGGATGCGCGAACGAATATTTACACATATTCAAAATTTTTTCGCAAAATCTGAAAATCTAATCAACATTTTTGAAAAATTGGAAGCCTAGAATTTAAGTTGAGTGACAACCTATCATGTCACCCAATTTTGTTTAATTCCCTGCTGTCTTTATTTCGTGATGCTGGAACAAACATTTTAGCATTTTTAAACGATTTTCACAAAATCTCAAAATTAATCAAAATATTTTAAAAATTCAACACCTATAAATTAAGATTAGCAACTACCTATCATATCACCAAATTTCATATTAGTCGTTATTACGCGATGCTTGAAAAAATATAACCGCATTTTGGGAGAATTTTCACAAAATCTCAAAATCTAATAAAAATGTTTAAAAAATTGGACACCTATACTTTATGTTGAGCAACAACCTATCACGTGACCAAATTTCATATCATTCGCTTTAGTCGTTATTACGTAATGCGTGAACAAAAATTCACTCAGTTTGAAACGATTTTCGCAAAATCCCAAAATCTGATCGGTTTTTTTTAGATGCTTATAGTTTAAGGTGACCACCTATCATTTCACCAAATACCATTTTTTCACCTTTGCAGTTATTACGTGATGTGCGAACACAATACGCAGTTTGAAACAATTTTCGCAAAATCTCAAAATCCTATCAAGATTTTTTTAAAATTCGACGCCTATGTTTTAAGTTGAGTGACCACCTATCATGACACCTAATTTCATATCATTCGCTTCAGTCGTTTTTACATGATGCTTGAACACAAATTTACGCAGTTTGAAAGGATTTTCGCAAAATCTCAAAATCCAATCAAGATTTTTTAAAAATTCGACGCCTATGTTTTAAGTTGAGTGACTACCTATCATGACACCCAATTTCATATCATTCGCTTCAGTCGTTTTTACGTGATGCTTGAACACAAATTTACGCAGTTTGAAACGATTTTCGCAAAATCTGAAAATCTAATTAAGATTTTTTTAAAATTCGACGCCTATGTTTTAAGTTGAGTGACCACGTATCATGACACCCAATTTCATATCATTCGCTTCAGCCGTTTTTACGTGATGCTTAAACAAAAAAAGCGTCACGGACAGAATGACAGACAGACAAACTTTTCTTTGAGGGGCGCATCGGATTCCCGGGTGCTTGAAACGGATAGAAATCGCAAAATTTTTGAATTCCAAGAAATGTACAGACAAAAGTCTAATTTTATTTATATAGATAGCGGCACGGGTGCCTAGAAGGCGCGTGAAGCTCTTTGGGTATTTCAGAACGGCGGCTTATATTGCTTAGTTAGTCATGAAATCGGACATTATTTCATAAACATAGATAGTATAAAGAATGGAAAGTGCATTAAAAATTTGCAAGTAAATTTGCCTTTAATTTGCACAAACGGCAAAATTTATTGTATTCTATAAAAGAATTACTTCTTAGAATTTTATTGAATTTTATTTTTCTTTAGTTGAAATTTCGGGCTCGGGCTCCGACTTAAATAATATTGCTCGGGCTCGGATTAAAAGTCTTCGGGCTCGGGCTTCAAAAAGTGAGCCCGAACTCATCTCTACTGGCTTGCTACTGCGGGACGTATAATAAACTAATTCTAATTAATAATAATATACTAATGATAACTTACATATAATATACTTCCGCGAAGATAAAGAGGGCTGTAGCCCACCCTAGAAAATCAGGCCAGTTACGCCAATGAACACAAATAATATTTAGGGTTTCCGATGAGTAATAAAAGACAATTTCAAATAAGGGAGCTTCCATAAATTACGTAACGCTCGAAAAAAGAGAGGAGTAGGAGGAGAAGTATAACCAAATGTGACAATTTGTGACGCAGGTAATAACTAGGGAGAGGTCGCGCTAATTGTTACGAATTGTGTATTAGTAGAAACATTTCCGCAATTTCAGCAGATTTATACACAAAAACACCGCTAGAGACTCAAATCCAAACTCTAGACAAGGACGGATTAAAGGGGAGGGCGGAAGGGCAACTGCCCCTCCTGAGAAAAAAGAAATTAATGTAAAAGATCCTATTTAGTTCCATAAAATGGATGTGTATGGGAATCTTCCAACTAACCACCCCCACCCACAAAATTGCCAGTGACGTAGCGAGGGGGTGGTTTGGGGGGTCAGAAATCAGAAACCCCCCTGAATTTTTCAAAAAGGTCCTTATTCTTGGCAATGAGAACCGGGCCCACAAAATAGGAAAGGTTTTATATTTTTCATCTTCTAATATTTAGTAAGAAATTTTAGAGATATTTTATGCATAACTTCATTTTACTGTTATAAATATGGAATAGAATAGAAATTGCTTTTGTGCTGTGGAAATAGCCGATAAAGACGGATTTTTAACAATAGATTAGGGGACTCTGTGGCAACAACTGATAATGGGGTCTCATCTTCACTACTTTTTCCAAGTTTAATCATTGTTAATCCAATTAAGGTCTAGTTTTCTCGCATGTATGCCAAGTCCTAAACGTGGGACCCAGTCTCTCTGCTGCTATTAGCAAAGGGGCATTACCACTGGGTCAGGGGCGTAGCTAAGGGGGGGGGGTTAGGGGGGTCATAACCCCCCCCCCATGAGGAATTTTTTGCCATACAAAATGTATATTCTTCACTCCCTTATCACACACATGTATGCATATACGTGAGTTGCAGTAGTCGTAACCCCCCCCCATGAAAATTTTCTAGCTACGCCCCTGCACTGGGTGCCCAGTGGTAATTATGGCCCTGGATAAAGGGCCTCACTGTACCTTAAAAAAAGGGCCTTTTCAAAGCTTACTCTTTCCGGACCAGAAGATTTTTCATTACAGCATCGCCTAACCCCCCACCCCCTAAATTTTTTTTCCGGCTACGCCACTGAAAATTGCACTAATCCGATCCGTCGCTGATTCTAGAATAATTCCGGCCGATGCGGCATCCTAACAGCAAAGTAAATTAACAAAAGCAGAACGCCCACTGCTGCAGATATCCCTAATTAAAGTTATATTACGAAGGTAGAATAGGTGTATCTGGCCTTCTGACAAAGCGTCATAAAGGGGAAGATAGGTGTCAAAATCTGTGCGGAAAAATGTGTCATGTAATTTATGGAGAGCCCCTAACATGATAAAGGGATTTGGACTAAAGACTGTTAATTAGTTGATGCATGTTAGGAACCTTCAGTTTCTGAGTATAGTTTTGCTTGTTAAATTTGTTACGCATGTGCCAAGTTTTGCGTTTGTCCCTAAACACGCTCTAATGTTCCAGGAATTTCATAAAAATATTATAAAAGGCTATTCTAAAAATAGATCAGCTGTCTACTAAAAATAATTAATTTTAAAACTAACCTTTCTTCGCTCATAGAGAAATGTCCCTCCAAAAAATTAAGGAAAATACAGTAAAAATTTACTCTATGTATTTTCTCTTTTAACTCAAATAACTTTCCATTCCCCAATGCTAAAACATTTTAAAACGTTTTATTTTTGGAGAATAGATGGCAGCACCTTGCACTCACGAAACCAACGAAAGTGATTTTCAATCGTTCAATCACGGCCGATTAGCTACGCGTGGGCTCTAGGCCGAAGTGTGGGGCGCCCTCCGTGGGGGTCTTTCTAAGGGGTCCTCACCCGTAATTACGCTAAGTTTCGGAGAAAAGCTCCATGCAAATGCACTCAAAATATTTTCCTAGTGTCATCTGTTGTCTAAAATGTTATTTACTATAGTGAATATCCATTAAATTAAATGAATTATTATCCATAAACTTAAATTACCTATTAATCTCCAATGAACATTTTCAAGGTTCATTAATTAATTCAGTTATTGAACATTAAACAGCTAATTTAGTTAATGAATATTAGTTATTTCATAATTGTAATATTCAGATAAAAAAGATTGAAAAAGTAAAATAAATTGAATTGAATTAATAAATTTTATTAACAGATTTTCAATTTTGCTTTGGCTATTGAAAAATAAAGGGCATAAAATATTAAATGTATAAAATATTATATGTATAATTTTCATTTACATACAAGGCCATAACCCATAACCAGGAAAAAAATGTGTGTGTGTGCGAGGGGGGTTCAAGTTCTATGTTAGAATGTGGTAGTTTTTCAAGGTACTTCTACAAATACTGATAATAATTTATGTGCCAGAAAGTTTCGAAAGGGTGGGGGGTAAGGGGTTTGTTGAAACACCGACCCCTAGCCCTTGACCTTATTTACATATCAAATGTAAATTAAGTCATTTCAACACAAATTTATGAGTTTAAGATACAATGAAATGTGAAATATATGTGTAATTAATGCTAAATTATAAATTTTATTTAATGTTGAAATTCAATAAGAGAGAGTTATAGAGCGACAAATTGAAAAAGAACATTTTAATAACAGAAAAAATGAACACTTATCTTAATGCAATGTCTGTCATATATTTCATAGTATTTGTTTTACTAAGGAAAATAGCTATTTAATCTTCCTGTACATTTATTGACAAATGAAAGGATTAAGATTATGAATATTCTTTATATATAAGTGTGTATTCTTTATATATAGTGTATAAAAGAAACGTTCTGCGTCTATTGGACGCAGAATTCTACGTCTATTCTTTGACATAGAAATAATGTAAACGTCTAATGTAGGTTTTAAAAATTGTTCAAAAGTTAATTTTTTTAAAGAGCCTCACAGGCCAAAAAAAATAAAATAAAATAAAATAAAATAAAACCTGACCTCTTAAATTTTTGGACAAAAACTCATAAATAAAAGTGCATTATTACAGTGTCATAACTTATTTCATAACAAATTCTGCACTAATTTCTGTAGTAGTATACTATATTATACTTACTTCTAATTTGTGAGTGGCTTGCATAAATACTTACATTTTAGTATTTACTTAAATAATGACTTTGGGTATTAAAAATTTTTTTTAAATATCTTTACTAGAAGAATTCTAGTTACTATACATAAATTCCTTAGTAGCTACCATATTTAGTTGTCATTAGAGGTACGGAATTTACGTTTCTACAAAATAGTCTTACAAATCTACAAAATACACATGAATTTATGCAAAATTTTCTTATAGTTGCAAAATATAAGCAATTTCTGAATAGACGCGGATTTATGGGGAATTTCTTATTTTTGTAAATAGGCCCAAATTCACCTTTTTTTTTAAAAAAAAGGAAAGAAAATGATGTTAAAACTCAAGAATCAAATAAGCTTCATATCTGAGATGGGGCCAAAAATTAATTAACGAATTAGAGGATTCAAGTTTGCTCACCATTTATGGAACAAATTTGAAGGCTAGAAAGCAACTCTTGAACAATGAAATCAGGGGATTTGAATTAAAAACAATGCTGAAAACCACATCTGAAAAAACTTTCAATAAACTTTTTTGCACGTGAAATTAAGTGCAACAAATGAAGCATGGTGTTAAGTTATTTTGCCCATCTGTGGCTGCAAGTATGACCACTTTAAATTATGTTTTTCAAAAGCATTTCAAAAATTCCTTTCTTCAGAGCACTTCCTCAAAATGAACTCATTGATGGCTAAACCCATTTCCATCGCCTAATGTTACAATCAAAAGACAGGAATGAAAATCCCAATGATAAGGGCATATTGCAAGCTACTTTTAAAATACTCTTTTCCAACCTTTGCCAAAGCAGCTTTACAGAGCATTTAGAACCCAAAAAATAGCATAGACGCAGAACGTTTCTTTCACAATTATAATATCGTCGTTACGGACAGAAGAATGACTCTAAAACAGTCAAGTGTTGAAATTACAACATAGCTTTTAATGAACACTGAATATGAATTTTAAGTGTATAAAAAATGTTTGGCAAGTAGTTTATGCAAATTTTAGCAAAATTTAAATTTTCATATTTTTTTTCCTGTGAAATTTCTTTTTTTTTATTTGCAAAAATTCCGCACTTCTAATTATAATATATTGGTATATATTAAAACTCTCTAGCTCTGAAATTTATCCATTACTTTATTGCATATTGGTGATCATACATATTTTAGGCTAAATGTGCCACATATGATAGCAGGTCATAATAATATTGTTTTTATTTCATTTCAGTTATTATAACCTACATAGCTCACAGTATGTATAGTTGAATACTAATATATTATTTTAAGACTACTTTACATTATTTACTTATTGGCATCCGGTGAATGTTTATGAAATAAAAACATACTAATTGATAGCTAAATACTTTATTTAGACAGAAAGATGTAATAATTCCAATTTTCAACAATTAAATTAAGTCTACATTTAATTAAAATTAGCCATATAGGGGTTGTTTTTAACTGAAAACACAGATAAGATATGAAAAAACACATTGAAAATTTCAATGCATATAACTTTAAGGTGTGCTCCACAATTTTTTTTTTTTTTTTAAACCATTGGTCCACAAGGCTTTTTTCATTCTTTTCTAGTAGTCTACTACTATTAGACAGTTATCAGAATATTTAAAAGTCAGACAAATCCATAACTTTTTTTATCTTAATGTTATATACTAGGTAACCTCAAGTAAAAGGTAGATTTTAACCACATCATTTTTTTTTTTCATATCCTTCATTAACATTTTAGTATACAAATTTTGAACTGATAATGAATTGTTGTACAATGTTGTCTAACAAACTATATAAAATTTCTGAATTTTTTTTTTTAATTTCACTATTTTTTAACTTTTTCAAATACTAGGGTTATACAGGCACTCTCCTACGAACTCAGAGGGATGAAACTTCATACACTCTCTATTAGGAATGAAAAAAAAAGGGAAAAGCCTGTGGAAGAAATGTTTTTCAGAAGTTTTTTTAAGTACACCCTGATATGATATACTGCATCATTTATTCAAATATCACACATACTACATCTGATGGCCAATTGTCATATGGCCTTTGAGTAAATATTACTTTTCTCCAAACACCATGACAAGCAGTATTTGCCAATGTATTTCTTACACAGTTAAATGCTGCATAACAATTCCTATATCCAAATTTGAATACAATTAATATAAAAGCTAAAAGTATTCAAATTGGCCTTAAGATTTAAAGACAACAAAGAATGTAGAAAAAACAATACTTTTCTCTTCTGTTTTCTAAAATTTTATGTATACATCACTGTCTGTTTAACAATCTTTGTTATCCTTTCAAGCTTTAAAATCCCTTTTTAAATAGTCAATATTCATCTTATTAAAATTAATGTAACATAGATATAGTACTGGATCACATGTTCAATAATTATTTTTAGCTCTAAATGCATATCATCATCATGATTTTTGGGTTTTAGATACACATACTATTAACTAATTAGCCTACATGTATAAAAGGAAAGTACACAGTTGACAGATCAATGACTCAGATTAACTTTTAAATGATAAAACATCATTACTAGGTTATGTATGTCTGAGTATTTGTGACAATAAGCTATAAAAGTTAAAATGGTAATCATTAAGTTATTTTATCACATTGCAGCAAAAATTTTTGTTATGTAGCTGGGTACACATAAGCTAATAAAGGAAGAAGGTATGGATTCAAGCAATTTTGGGGGCTTTTCTCATAATTGTTTCATTGCATTTCGCATACAGTTTCATTCACGCCAATGCAAAAGTTGTTCTAAGGCATGTGTCGCAATCAACACATTTACAGTTATGTACAATAGGAATTTATGCCTAACAAATTTACTCTACTACTACTTTATGCCTAACAAATTAAAACATTTACTGAGAAAAAAATGAGATTTTGGAAATTTTTTTACAATGCTTGTAAATTTAAAAAATGCATTAATGTTTCTGCAATTTTATTTTAAACATGTGTAACTTAGTGTAGATTTTTATCAGTTGCTGATGCTTTTTTTCCTCATTCCACTCCCCCTTTTCCCCCTATCTTCTATTTTTGTCCAATTTCTATTGCCCCCCCCCTTTTTTTTCTTTGGCATAGAAATATATCACATCCATCTTGTATTTTTTACTTAGTTTTCTTTTGTATTTATTTGAATATTCACAAGAATTTAATACATGCTTTCTAACTGATTAAGAAGAAGTTCTTGATTTTCTTAAATGCATAACTTTTTAATACTTTAAATATAGATGTTTACAAAAAAAAAAAAAAAAAAAATACAATGGAAGTTAATAATTTCCACAAAAAAGTCTCAGTGTAGCCAAAACCTCCAATTAATTATACCAACCATTTAAGTTAAAAAAATGACACTGATACTTAATTGCTGCAGTCTAAATGAAAAATTTAAAGGAGAATCTTTCAAACACTTATACTGATATAAATGCCAAAGCACTAGTAACTTAATACTGATGTAAATTACATTTATCATAGATATAAATATAATATTGCTAATTAAAATATAATATTACAGTTGCTAGTAATAATATTGCTACTTTTCATAAACTGTAATTATTTTTACCTTCACAGAAATTTAATTTAGCATCTCTAGCGTTTCCAGGTACAGTATATAATTGAATAAGTTATAGGAGATGAATAATATAAACAACTACATAATTATGTAACTAAAAAAAGGTGATTAGTAAAGATGATTCGTAATCACACAGCAATGAGGCATTAAAAGCATCATCTTCATGCACTAGTTAATAATCAACCTGTAAAAAGTTCTGATATAATAATTAGATTTCTTAACAGAGATGATGAAAAATTTAATTGATCTTTTACAAAAATAAAAAAAAAAACTCTTTGATAGTTTAGAAATCCCATTTCATTTCTATTTTATTCATGATGCAATACTTGGAAAACAACTCCATTTTTTAAAAACCTAGGTCAAAAATTCTACAACCATGTTAAAGATTTCAAGAAGTGATGAGTATATAATGACAACTACATGAAGATGGCATTTTTTATATCACATTTCTATATAATGCAGAATAATTGTCTTTCAGTAACCTACATCTCCCTGAAGTTCAAACATCTTTAAGCAAATCAACTTGAATACTTAAGCTATGATTTTGAATTAAGGGATATCAACACAAATAGGTAGTATTACAAATTATAAGTTGTTATAGGTAAGAAAATATTTAAAGATATTTTCATTGGAAAGCTCAAAAATTATTATCTGTATTAAAATTTTCTTCATCATTTCTTTCAATTATTTTTTCATAAAAATACTCAGTAAAACCTTGAATATAAAGAAGATTTGAAACTGAACACCATCTTCTTTTTTCAATATCCTAAATGCTATACAAGAATATGCTGTAGCTTATCATATTTAACTTATACAAATCCTGCCTCTTCAAGAGTTAACTTCCAGCTCTTTATCATATGACCATTATGATACACTTTTAGAATTAGGAGTTGAATGTTATATGTTATTGAATAAGTTATACAGGATAATTCACTTAACCATTAACAAACTTCAAAGGGAGGGATATCTAAATACAAACAGCTACATCACTATGTCGATACCTATGGGGGGGGGGGTCAATCCAGGTGATAGGTCTCTCATCTGGAATTTGTTCAAAATTAGGAGTCCCAAATCCAAATCAGACTTCTTCTCATTGGATCTGATTAAAATGGGAGTCGGTCCCCTTCAAAGTCTTATACCAGTGGCGGCTCGTGTGATACAGCAAGTACAGCCGCGGCCATCGCTAAGCAACGGGCCTGCTTATGAGTTGCCATCGCTAAAAATGAGTTTATCATTGAGGCCTGTTTTCCCCAGTCACAGTATTCTATTTTATTATTCTAAGTATTATAAATGTTATATTATTTTAAAACAATTTTTGTATACTTTTGTCGTACTAAAGAACTTTAGATGTAGGCAATCGTTTTGTATATCTTCCGCCATTTTCTTTCATAAAAATTTATCCTAAAATTCGAACATTTTGCTCTGAATGTAAAGGTAAGTGAACGCTTATAATGTTTTTAGAAATTCTAAAAATATGTATGTAAATCATGTTTAGTGAATAATTACTCATGTGTTATTTATAATCAAATTATTTTAATCAGAAATCGTATTACTTGAGTAGTTTTTATTCTTGTAAATAAGCATGACGTTGTGATACTATTTAGACAATTTAATTTTGCCAGTTGAAAATGTTATTTATCAGTTATATATGCCTTGATTATGTGATTAAGACTTACATCTGGTACAGTGCAGAAATACAGTAGATTATAAATTATTGATTTTTGCCCGTTTATACAGAAACTTCAAATGTAGTTAATATTTTGTACAAGCGTTCATTATGCTTGCTCAATTCCTAAGTTCGATTGAGAAAGCGACAAAAGAATAATATATACTACATGTAATGTCTTTATTAAAGAATAATTAATTTAGGGATCGCGCTATAGAGCGTATTTTATCAATTTTCTGTAATATACAGGATATCCCAAAAACACTGAAATGCGCTTTAATACATCAATCATTTGTTAAAGATTAATCTTGAATTGTTTAAAATAACGTAGCAAATACGACTACTTTCATGAAATATTCATTATAAAAATGTCTTTCTCATTTGTGTATTTAGTTATTTTAAAGTATATTAAATATCCACTAGTGAAACTAAAATAAGCAATCGTGAATCATGAGAGTAAGCGCTACTTTGTTTTTCCTTCAAATTATATGCATCTATTTTCTTTAAGTAAATATGTATCATAGCAAAAAAAAATTAATCATGAGTTCGTACTTGAATTAGTAACACAATTACTACTTAAAACTACATTAAATAACGTTTGAAAGCACTGGGAAGCTTAAGAAATGCCTGATGTATATGTGAAGACTCGAGCATCCGTAGGCCGCTTTGGATGGCTCATCAAAATACACGTGCAGGCCCGTTACTAATTGCGAAGGCCCCGGTACAGCCGGGCTGCACTTGAAATTATCAGCACATACTTTAAAATAATTTATTCTACTGATTTTCCTAAATTCAGATTAGAATTATGGAATTCCTACGGTAAATTTAAAAAATCTAAAAAAAAAAAAACCAAACAAAAAAATCGGATTGTAGCCGGATTGCTCATTCAGAAAAAAAGCATTTTAATCTTCCCGCAATTCAATTGAGAAAATCTTTGGTTCAGCCCAGAGCGCTGATAAGAAAATTGGCAGCACCGTTGCCATGACAACAATTACGTAAGCAGTCCCTCCGGCATAGGCTATAATGGAGGTACGCAGCTAAGACTCAGCTCATGACAGATTTCCAAACGTCGGCAGCACCTGTGAATTCGACTCACTGATTGGCTCGAGAAGTGAGGGAGGGGATAAAGAGAATATATGTTCGGAAAACTCTCAACTTTATATTGCTGAATTTAACAAGAAGGTAAGCCTGAACAGACGCTTATGAATGGACAATTACCCATCAAAGCAGTATTGTTTTTAAGTAAGCAAGAACTGGCATTTAGAGGACATGGCGAGCGAGAAAATTCTTTAAACATGGGAAATTTTAAAGAGCTTTTAAAATTATTGATATCTGAATTAAAACAACGCTTTTTTATGAGGGCATCACTGACCGATTCGCAAGTTTAAATTTAAAAGAAAGGAGGATTGATTTGACTTATAAAAAATAAGTAAGTTTTCTTTTTTTCTTTCTTTTCTTCTCAAGTTATCGTTACAATAGAAAATTCTAAGGAAACTTCGAATCAGACACGGATTAAATGCAATTTTGAGGATAAGAGCGGCTGCTTGAAATTTATGTCCATTTTATGGAAGTATTTCTTTTTTTTTTTTTTTTCCCTCGGTGAGGGCTTAATCCGCCAGCTTTCGAATTCAGTAACAAAGATTTTCCATTCCAGTCCGGAGGAGGGGAGGGGGGGGGGCTCATATGCTTCCGGCTGCACTAACAGTTTTGACCACGGGCCACCACTGTCTTATACAGAGGATCTGACAACTGTGGAGCAGTTAAAAGAGGGCATCAGTAACAAAAACAGCATCACTTTGTAATTACAAAGATCACTTGTAATTATACAGCAATGAGGTATCAAAAACACCACCTTCATGCATTAGTTAATCAACCTGTGAAAGTTCTAATGCAGTGGTTATCTTTCTGAGCAGAGATAAAAAATTAATTGATCTTTCACAAAAATCAGATGACTGACATTGATATAGTTAAGAAATTCTATTTCATTTCAATGATGAAATACTTTGAAAATAACTCCATTGTTTAAAAACCTAGGTCAAAAATTCAAGAAACATATCAAATATTTCATGAAGTGAGGAGTATATGGTGACAACTACATGAAAATGGCATTTTTGATACCACATTGCTATGCAATGCAGAATCCTCTTTCAGCCCAGACAGCACAGCAAACTTGCAGCAAGCTTGATTTATCAAGTCAATAAGCTTGAAAATTTCAAGCGTGTAAGCTTAATGCAAGCTTGAATCAAGTGTTCTAGTTTACACTTGCCCAGCTTGAATCAAGCTTGACATTTCAAGCTTAAAAAATTTTCCTAAAAAAAAATTTTCTAAATACACGGAGCCTCCCGCTGCCCACATACTTTATTTTTCCGCGCATTTTCCCCCTCTATGCTGAAATTTTAAGTTATTTTAATCTGTTCCATCAAACGTCGACGGCTGGGTTCGATCCCGGTAACTTAAGGCTGGAAAGAACGTGTGCTAACAGCTTGGCCATTATTGCCTCGAGCAGCTATGAGCTTCAAGTTTGAAGTGACTGTTGTCACGCCAGATCGATAAGTATGGGCGATGCTGATAAGTTTCTTTTATTTTTCCATAAGCATAATATAAACTTAAAAGCAGGACATGTTTTAAAACTTTCAATATCGCAACACTCATCTTGAGCAATACTGCTGGCCAAAATCGAGACAAACAACTGATTTTTAAATCAATTTCGTAGTATAATTGTATTTTATTTTGAAGAATTTCCTTATTTGGAAATATAGAATGAGTTTACTTACTTAACACAAATTTTGTGTGAAGTAATCTGAAATCAAAGAAACAGATAGTTAAACGTTACTTCGAAATGCTATATCACAGTTGCTAACATGTATGGAATACAAACACTTTAGTCATTTTTGTAAATATTTCTTAAAATAACAAATAATTGAAAAATTTTGCTATTTTTTAAAGCTAAAAATTCTCTTTACAAATGTGGTTATTTTCCTACATATTGGTATGCTATATCGATATAGAGCATTTCGGATAATTAAAAATAAAATAAAATTAATTTATACAAATATAAATTTGAATTATTTTCATTGTTCATACTTTATAATTAAAAAAATTATTTAACTTCTGAATTTTTTTTATCCTTTGTAATTTTATTTTAAAATTACAAAAGTGTAAGATGTAAGATTTTTGGGCCCTAAAATCTGTAGGCCCTGGGCAGTTGCTCCGTTTGCCCTGCTGGTAATATGGCACTGGTAATAAAATAAAACACATCTTTTACGAACTTTCAGCAAATTTGAGGACGCTAGACAATTAATGTCCATTCTCTTTCACAGATGGTGCCATCACTGCGCACTTTGCAAGCTAAAATCCAGCTTAAGCCAATCTTGCATTGCCAAGCCAAATGTCAAGCTTGATTTAAGCTTATGTGTTGTCTGGGAGTAAACCTCTCCCTGAAGTTCAAACATGTTTAAGCAAATCATCCTGAATAATTTAGCTATGATTTTGAATTATGAGATATCAACAATAATAGGTAGTATTCAATATAATAAGTTGCTATAGGTAAGAAAATATTTAAAATATATTTTCATTGGGAAGCTCTAAAAAATTATTATATATATTAACATTTTCTTCATTATTTCTTTCAATTATGTTTTCATCAAAGCACTCAGTAAAATCTTAAGGAATATAAAGAAGATTTGAAACTGAACACCAGTTAATATTACTATCTTCTTTTTTCAATTTCCTAAATGCCATGCAATGAATATGTAGTAACTTATATTTAACTGGGACAAACCCTATCTCTTCAAAAGCTAACTTCCAGCTCTTTATCATACGAACATTATGATGCACACTTTTAGAGTCAGGAATTATTATAAGACATAAATCATTTTCTTGAACAACTGCCAAGATTTATAGCAAAATATAGCTCTTTGTTTAGGTGATATAATAAAATTATTAAATACTAATAAATATTTAAATACTAATCTATAATATTTAAATACTAATGATATATTTAATACTAATGAAAGAACTAATATTTAAATACTAATTAAAGAACTAATATTTAAATACTAATGAAAGAACTAATATTTAAATACTAATGAAAGAACAACAATATCAAAACTTTCTTAAATAAATTTGAAACATCAGATGACTTTTCTTGAACATTAGGCTTGATTTCAACAGACAAAAAATCAGACTCTAATACTTCCTATTAATAAAAGAAAAATATCCATGAATAATAAATATCATATACATATTTTACAAAAAGTATTTATAAGAATTATGTGATAAGACTAAAAAGATTTTTGAGTATTTACTCTTATGTATGTCTTATACAAAGTTATTTAATTAAACACAATTTAAAGAAGTTCTGTTTCAATTAAAAAAAAAATGCTATGCGTTTTGGAGCATCGGTTCAAACTTCTTAAGGCGCTAATTTCTTTAAATTTTATTACTTAAAAAAAAAAAAAGAGAGAAAATAACTATGAGAGCAATTTATACATTCTCATTTCTTCCTTTTTATTTTTGTTACACACACTTTATTTATATTTTTACTTTAAAAATTTTTAGAACAAATAAGGAAGCAAATGATAAAGTATAGCAAAATATCAGATACTAACACCTTGACAATTTGCAAAAGAATTTTGTAAAAAGTTACAGCCATAGCATCCACAGTAACTGGTACACTAGCCTACAGTTAGGCTTAAGTTTTCTCTCGCTTCTACAGATTATACTTAGCTGATCGGAGGGAAATGGTTGGAAAACAGAAAATTAATATTTTACAAGGGAACTAAGGAAAATTCAATTTGGCATTATATCCTTGCCTGAGAATATTTAAAACAATGAAGAGTTATGCAAAATTATCCAATGTAATATACAGTAAAATAGGTAGTATGAATTGATATGGTATATAATTGTATGGTAATGCAATGAATTTTAAGGGAGTGTTTAAATTTGACAATCTGAAATAAACTTTTTTACTCTGAGACTAACTTTGACAACTCTGAAATGAACTTTAAAAAAAAAAAAAAAAAAAAAAAAAAAGTTTTCTAAAACTGAATTTGTATTATTAGGTGGACTGGCAAGCAATACTTTTTTTCTTTCATATGTCAATATTTCATCTGCTGGATCTACTAAAGTCAATAATGAAAAATTTGGCATGTATGTTAAGTTAGTAGTATAGGAGGCTGAATAAGAGAAGATTTCCAAAATTCATAATCTAAGCAGAGTGAGGGGCTAAAACATTCTTTTTTTCACATATCCTTCTCTACCCCCCCCCCCTCCCCGCTAAAAGAGAGAGAGAGATCCATAAAACTCTTTCAGTAAAATGTAATAAACACTGGTACTTAAAAATCAGTTTCAGGCCATTTTGAAATTTATCATCTAAGCAGGGTAGGCGGCAACCATTCTCTTTTCAACACACACTTTTTTAAAAAGAAAAACACAGTCATTATGAAAATTTTCATTTAAAATCCACTGCTTGGGCACAATTCTTTTGTTCTTAAATTATTGTTAAAAATTTATTTGCCTGACTTTAATATAGAATGATAATATTATTTTCTAGTATGTATAATATAGGTTCTGTTTAAAATATAATCATTTTATTTGTTAATCTGAAATATTTGTTAAAGGGAAATTTATTGTAATGAGATTTTATTGTATTCTGTATATACAGATGTATACATACAGTAAAAGCCCAGTTTAGCATTACTTGGATTTAACATTTTGCTGCCCATTATGCTATTTTCTAATCCTTTAAAATATGTTACTGTACTTAGAATGTTAAAAAATATCATTCATAATTTTACATTTCCTGCATTTAATGCAAATTTTTTTCATCAAGAAAAACTCTTTTCTCTAAAATAAGTTGTAGTAATTGAAGAAAGAAAATATACAGTAAACATACAGTGCAGTAAAATATACCGTTACATACAGTGTTTGTGTAAAATGAAAAAAAAATCTTCATCTTCTATTGTACATTGAAAAAGAAATACTGATCCTTTTAAAAAGGTGAGAATCACCACTGACATTAAAAAGAGACTAGAGCTAACCATGGATGAATAGGATTCTAGAAGGAAAAAATAAGAGTGATGAAGTGGCTTTCCCCAATACAGTACCTTTTAAGCATATATTTATCACAGCAGTTTGCACATGCGTATCTGTACTGAATTCCTTGTACTACTGCTCACAAAGACAAACGACAAATTTTTAGAGTTTGGGTAGGCTAATGATGTTTAGTTGGTGGCTGTTTCTAGCAGTATAATTAACCATTCTTTGAATTATGGTTAGTCTGTTTAGGCCCAAAAGAAAATTATCCCCCTCCCCTAAAAAACAGCAGATATTTTGATCAACAAAGCCAAAGATTATAATCACAGTAAAGCTTATTTTGCTGATTTAATATGAATTGCATGTTCATCTTCTAAAACAAACAGATATAATGGAGCAAAATTTAAAATAAATAAAAAACAAAATTTGGCTATGAGAAAAATTAAAGCTGTCATTCTTTGAGAGTTTGTAAAAATTTTACTTGAATGGTTCCCTGAAGTACATGCAACATTCACTAAGTGGCCTTGTTTTGAATTAGAAAGAATTAAAATGCTTCTCAGCTGGAAATTAAAGGATTCACAACTTTAACCTCTTGAAGGCGGGTGGCCGATATTTAAACCAAGCAAAACCCCCCCAAGAAGACGGGCTTGGCATATATATCTACCAAGTAATGCATTCCCCCTCTTCTTTTGTTGCTAAGTTTTCAAGGTGGGGAAAAGATGTCAACATCAATCATTCTCCCCGCATGCACCGCACTCAACCCTTTTCCGTTTCCCCACGCTTCAAAAATGTCCGATTTTGTTCCCTATAAGAGAGAGAGATAATTTTAACACAGTCCGTTTTATAGTTGAATTCAGAAATTTATGGTAATCCGCGATATTTCAGAGATGTGAAATTCTGAAAAGAATTGAGAGTCTTATATTTTTTAATGTGATGATTTTGAAGATAATTCAATCCAAGTTATGTTCTTAAAACGATTAATCTTTAAATGCTTGCCTAGTTCTTATTTGAACGCTATTGATTATTACTATACCGTTGTGGTAATTAAACAATGAAATCTTAGAACGCTAGATCATAAAATTAAATTCCAGCTAAAATATTTTTTAAAAAGTACTTTAAATGGGCCTTTTCAAAGATGAGAAGTAAATTACTAAGGGAGTATTTTGGTTTTTATTAATGAATGTAAACAGACAACTCAAAACGTCCTTTAGGTTTTTCTTATTAAATAGAAAACGAAAGGACATTTTTGCATAATTAAAAGCAAAAAGTGCAAAGAAATGGCAGACAATAATTCTGAGGTAGGAACTTTTTTATATTTTGTCTAACAATCAAAGAAAATATTGATTTTTCATTTTTAAAAACTAAATGCAAAATCAATGCAAATTAAGATAGATTTGTTTAACCTGGAAGGGCTGAAGACTGGTGAGTTCACTTGAAAGCTCATATGAATATACAAAGGTAATATTTCTTTCCGAAATAATTTTATATTACAAGTATACACAGATTTACTTTGTCAACATTTAAAGATAGCTCTTCTATGCAATTGGATAACAAGTAATTTATCGAGCTTTAATTATCGCCGAAAGAAGATACTTTCATGCCTTTTCTTATTCAAGCACTTTCTATCATTTTCAATTTTTTTCTAATTTTTGAAGAAGCTTGTTTTCTTATTTTTCTGACCAAGTACAAATACTTTGAATTTTAATATTTAAGCACAAGTGCGACATTTTGTTTGAAAATAATTTTGATAAAGTAAATGTTAAATTTAACGAAGATCTTTGAAGACTAAGCGGGAAGCAACAGTGCTGACAAAAGCAAACTCTCGGTCGTTGCATCTTTGCAACAATGTGCGCTAAAATTTTGTCCAAGTTAATTTAATCTTTTTTCTACTTCGTGACTTATAGCCAATCCTATTTGTGACAGACATGACGTAAGCAGTACATTTCTTGCCTAACATTATAAATTATAGTATTATATTCACCGGTTTTCACATGGTCCAAAACTGATAATAATGATAATGAACAAAAAATTGTGTTTTAACATAAATAGCAAATTATACATTGTTCTGAAACAACCTCTTATGTTATCAAGCTGTATTGTATTGGATTTGCGGTTGAGAAATTTTTATGCTTAAAACTTTTCTTTTAAACAAAGCAAAAAAGAATTAAACATTTAAAAAAATTCTTCTTTAAGTATAATGTAACAGAATATTTTAAATATTATGTTACAAATAATGAAGAATACCTTTTCTTATTAGGTAAGCATGATCAATATAAGGGAAGGGTGCTTGGTAATTTTATCCGATTAAATATAGTTCACTTTTTATTTCCGCTTTATTATTTAATTTTCATTTATATATTCAAGTAAAAATTACATGAAAATTTAACTGTGATATAAAACCCATATATGTTCAGAGATTTCAAAACGAAAGATAACTTTACCTTGGTTCACTAACTATTATATTCTTTATTTCCGCTGTAGAATGAGTTCGAGACGTATCCCCCCCCCCCACCAACATGTGCATATTTCTTTACTGCATAAATTCAGAGATTCTGGGCAAACTTGCTCTATCTATAGGATTTCAAACATACTTTCAAAGTCAGGCAAACGGCAAACAGTAGGCAGTTTTTATGTTACTTTATCTTGGATGTTCAGAAAAGACAGATTTGGGCTGGAGGAGTAAAAAGAATAATAGAGCATGCACAAAAAGTGGAAATACCTAGGGCAGGTTTTTGGCCTTCTGACCGTGTGAAATACTGATAACCGCACAAGCTTGGGGATTAGCTAACGGTGAAGGCTTTCAGAAAATAAAAGAACTGCTATTGCACATTACAGTTTAGGTCTCTGTCAGGCTCTCAGTAGAGATACATTATTTTCGAGCTTCAGATGTGAAAATTTACGTACAACGAAAAAGTGAACCCTCGTCTAATAAATAAATTTTAATTTTGATATTTGATTCACTTTTCCGTGAAAATGTCAAGGCGTAGAAAAGGACTTACTCCTGACGAAATTCAGAAGCTTTTAGCTGAGCTAGATGATGAAGATTTTGATGACAGCGATTCAGAATGTGAATTTGACAATAATGAAGAAAACCACCAAATTGAAGAATCGGAAGATGCTCCAGATAATACAGAAAATGAAGGAATTTTTTGGCATTCTCCAGAGTTCCACAACAAAGTAACGATTTTTAAATTTACCGGAAATAACAATTTAAAAGGAAGTGCTACTACCGCTATTTCAGAAAAAGACTTTTTTGAATGTGTGTTTCCTGAGCCAGTTATCTTAAAAATTGTTGAAGAAACGAACAGATATGCGTAGAGAATTTTAGGCTCACAATCTAGCCCAACGGCATCAAAAAAGCATACTCTTGACTGGAGTGAAACAAATGCAAAGGAGATGAAAAGGTTTCTGGCTTTGATCCTTTTAATGAGCCATATAGAAAAGGATAATATAAAAGAATACTGGACCACAGATAAAATGTTAGAAACACCGTATTTTCGAACTGTCATGTCTAGGGATAGATTTATTGCGCTACTTCGTTTTCTGCACTTTGAAGACAATGATAAACCGCCAGATAACAGTTCGGCAGATTACGATAGACTGTGGAAATTAAGATTCATTTTTGATAAACTAAATAATTGTTATAAAACTGTTTACGAGCCAACCGAAGAGATATCCGTAAATGAGGTAATTGTTAAGTTTAAAGGCCGAGTCCTTTTTAAACAATACATTCCAAAAAAAAGAAAGCGTTTTGGAATAAAGGTCTACAAAATTGCAGACAAAAACGGATATACGTACAACATGAGTGTGTATCTTGGACAAAATAAGACTGATACCGAGAAAAGAAAAAAGCCTGCTTCACACGTGACCGTTACAGAATTGGTGAGCTGCATAAAAGGAAAAGGCCATAAGTTGTATATGGACAATTTTTTTTCTTCTCCTTCATTATTTTTGGAACTCCATCAAGATTTCAAAATCAATTGTTGTGGAACGATGCGTCAAAACAGAAAAGATTTCCCTAAAAAAATAGCCCTCCCAAAAATGAAAAAGGGAGACTTGAATGTTAAATTTGGAAAAGGTATGACAGCCATGTGCTGGAAGGACAAACGAGAAATTTTCATGTTGAGTAACATGCATGACCCCATTATGGATTCCTCAACTATACAGGATGATACAATTAAGAAGCCTCAATTAATTGAATCGTACAACAAACACATGGGATATGTAGACCTAAGTGATCGTATGGCCAATAGCTATACATTTGGTCGCAAGACGCTGAAATGGACGAAAAAACTTTTTTTCCATTTATTGGACTTGTCTATATTAAATGCATTTATTTTATATCAGATGAAAAGTCAAACAAAAATTAGCCATAAAATATTTCGGCAAAATTTGATATTGCAATTAGTGGAGAATTCTCAAAATCAGGCTGCCTCAAATTCTCAATTACTTTATAGCCCTCCCTTGCGGAATAAAAGGATGAAAGAATCAGAAAACCATTGGCCAGAGCAGAAGAAAGTTCAAAGGCGTTGCGTGGTTTGCAAATCGAAAGGAATCAATAAACGCACGTCCGTATCATGCAAATCGTGCAATGTGGGACTGTGTGTCAATTGTTTCGAAGAATTTCACACAAACTAGGAAGTCGGATACCCAGTGGAGGCGGTGTGTGCTCCCGCTTGAGTGTAAGTGTATATGTAGTAAAACCCTTTTATAGTTACTTTTGTTTAATAAACAATTAATTAAATATGAAAAGAAATAACATGTTGTAAAAATAACTTGCATTACTAACAGTACAATAAATAAATACAAATAACGTATAAGGATTTTTAATTATTTTTAAAAATACTATTTGGCATAAAGAAACGACTCAGTTTTTATAAGGGAAAAATTATCAAATAGCTTTATTATTTCTTTAATTAAAATTTAAAATTATTTAAATTATTAGTTATTATTTGTAAAAATTTGACGTGTGTCAGACAATAATTATTCAAATATGTTGTCCTTCTAATTTATTTTATCTTTCATTGTTTTATTTTGGATTGCGTCACTAGTGATTAAAAAACAATCTACGATGAATGTACTAGTGATCCGCAGCTGGAAAGAAAGACTTATAATCAACCCGAGCTTATCAAAACAAGATTAGTTCAGTGAGTATTATTTTCTTGGATAACTACATGCGCCGTGCTTTTCAAGCACAGTAGCAGATCAAAATGTTTTCCCTTCAGAAGAGGGAAATACACTGATAAAGGGAATCATCTTGTTGAAAATCTTCGTTTTACTTCGGGGGGGTGAGAAAGGGTAATCCATCAATGTTTGTTGCACAGAGTAGCCTCAGCCGAGAGTCACTGAAATGGGGGAAAGCATGCTTTCAGATGCTCCCGTCCTACTGAAGCAGCAAGGCCAAAATTTCCCCGCCGGGTAAAGGTTAAATTATAGGATAAATCACTTCAAGTAGAGGCAGAATTTATTTTTGAAGTGTGTTTGCGACAAATCTGCTGATGTCTAACACTATCACTGACAGTATCTTCAATGTCAGAGGTATGACTTTCTTTTGTTACTAGTAACAAAAGGGGGCAATTGCCTGGAAAAAATAATCAAGAAAACTCAGATATAACCTATTTGAAAATCTTTTGAAAATCTTTGTTTTTAGGAAATTTTTGCACCCCCAACGTTACATGCAAATTTAGGTCAATGGTCAGTGACACAAGAATATTCTGGTACAGACATTTTCAATGATGACTACAGTGAAAAGTTTTATAATCTTCTTTTTGATAAGATTTATGATATAAAGGATGAAAACTACCATGGTAGGAAACCAATTGAGTGTTTTATTGTGTGCCAACTCAGGTGGAAGTGAAAAAATAACAATACTAATTATTGGAAAATTCAAAAAGCCAAGATGTTTCAAGGACATGTAGAGTTTTCCTACTGAATACAATTCAAACAAAAATATTGAATGACAAGAACAATTTTTGAGAATTGTTTTCACAAATTGAACAGACAAATGCATTTACAAAAACCTAAGATTATTTTATTTCTTGATCAATGCACAGTTCAGAGGGTAAATTGAAAGTTACAATATGTATAACTGGACCGGAAAATTCAAACTTGTGATCTGAGAATTAAATGATCATTTAAAGCAGACTATCAAAAAGAGCAGACTTTGAGGACATGTAATGATGTGTATGATGTATTGTTGCAGCATCTTACATTCTGACTAACAATGATTTAATTGACTTGGAATCTGATATTTTTTATGACAATCAAAATTACAACAAGGAAGAACATATAATTTGCCCAGAGAGTGAAGCAACCTAAACTGTGAAAATAATGAAAGAATCATTAAAGTAGTAAAGGTCAAGATAAAAATCTGCAAAAACTCATATATGTATAGAAAATAAAATTTGCAGTGCAAACAGTAAAAACAAAGAAAGATGAAAGAAGAGTAAAACAATCAATCAAAAAATTCTTTTGCTATTAACATCTTAATTACAGTAGCTAAAAAATAATAAAAGGTATGCAACCTAAATGGCAGTTTATTTTACTGTCAGTACTTTGTTTTTCTCCAACCCTGATTCAGCATTTTCACACATATAATATTTTTAGGTCCCCTGAAATCAGGGTTTCTCTGTATACAAAATATTGAATATTTTTAATAATGTTTTCTAATGAACATACAACTTCAAAATTAAGAAATTAATAATATAAGAAAAGACAATTTCATCAGTAAAAAAAAAAAAAAAAATATTACGCAAAAGGCACAACAAAACTGTAAAAAGAATCTTACTTTTGTTGCTGGAGTCATATCAATTGCTACGCTGTCACATTCATCAAACTTTGAGAAAGGATTATAACAGCTGCCAATATCTAGAAATCTCAGCTTTCTGTTTAAACTTGTATATAGCACCTTCAAAATAGGATAGCACCTTCAAAATCTTCCAAAAGACTAGAACACCAATAAAATATAAATTTTACTATGTTTCAACAGTATTCTTTAAATATTGTTTAAATTTCTCATCAAAGATAATTTTGCATCTAAAAGACAAAAAAAAAAAAAAAAAAAAAAATAGTATACAAGAAACATTTTCAACTCTGTTAATTAAAGAAACATAAAAAATACTACATTTTTTAGGCATTTTTGTGTAGGTGAGAGGACAATAGTTAAGCAATCTAATGCTTCCTATATGTAATTGTACAATAAATAAACAATCAAAATTCACACAAAGATAGTACATACTCATAGACCTAATTCACGTTCTATTAAAAAAGGAACAGGAATTATTAACAAAATTTCAACATCAAAAATTATTTTTAAAAATTGAATTTTTAAAAAAGCATAAATCAAGTTAAATAATTAGAATCAAAATCATACTCATATGCTTTTATCACTTTTATATCTATTAATTTTTTAATAATATGTTATACCAAATAAAATATAAACTACAAATGCTAAAAATAATAATCAAAATAAAATAGCATAACTAATCTTAGACCTTTTTAATTAGAGATTAAGTGTATATTATACTTATTTATTATATTCCTCATCAATATAGTACTACAGAAAATAAACCAAACTATTTTTACAAAATGTCAATATTAAACTGCAGCATCAAAAACAAAATGATGAGATCCAAACCACTCTGAATTTAAAATTCGTAATCAGATTTTAAATCAAAATAATGTACCGATAATAACATGAAATCCATGGAAGCCAGTAGCTATAAAAAATTGATCCATACACTGAACTAGAAATACACTCTTTAATAAAAAAAAAATGATGCACCAAGAAGGAATTGTTCAATTATGATAAAAATTGGTGGATGTAAAGCTCATACATAAAAAAACAAACCATTAAAATTTCCGAACAATTGAATGATTTATTATAGAGTTTGACCATTACAAAGGGAGGAAGTCAATAAGTTGTTGGTCCACCTCTGGCCTCGATACAAGCTGTCAACCAGCATGGCACAGACTGATAAAGTTCGCAGATGGTGTACTGCGGAATTTCTTGCAAAACAGTCTCCAACTGTTTGGTTAAATCAGCAAAATTTTGAGATGGTTGCACAATCGCCTTTCCAAAACGTCCCAAATGTGCTCTATGGGAAAGAGATCAGGCGACTTAGCTGGCCAAGGAAGTACAGGGAAAGCTTGAAGACAATTCATAGCAATACGTGCTGTATGCAGCTGGGCATTATCGTGTTGAAAAGTAAGTCCAGGGTGTCGCAAAAGGAACTGTAACACAACTGGTCATAGAATGTCCTCAATGTACCGCTGTGATGTCAATGTGGTAGACATGAGTATCAAAGGTGTCCGGCTATCAAAAGAGATAGCATCCCAGACCATGACACCTTGTTGTGGACCTGTGTGGCATGCGATGGTCAAGGCAGGACCCCCCTCTGCCCTGGATGTCTCCAGACATGTCTACAGTTGTCATCAGGACACAGTTGGAAATGGGACTGAACACTAAAGAATAAATGTGCCTAGTCAGCACAGTTCTATATTGATCAAGTCTGGCAGCACAGCAATCGGATTTGATGGTGTATAGGCATGAGAGGCAACCGGTGTAACAGTAAGCACGAGCGCAAATTCCGCTCTCTCAATCGTACATAGAGGGTCATGTTGGATACATATGTGTGGGTCACATGAATAGTTGATAGCAAATAACATGGGTGCTGGGAGGGGGGGGGTGCACTTACACCGCCCCTGGAGTTTGAAAAAAGTGTAATTAACCTGAAAATATAAGTAATTTGTTTTACCCTTAGGACAATAAAAAAGAAAAAAAGAGCCTGAATGTGTGTGTGATATTTTGAATTCTACATGTAATTGTCGCATTAAATTAGCTGTTTAGACATGTGTTTATGGCTTAATATTTTCTACCATTTTACAAAAATTTTAAACTTTTGAGAAGTCATCCACATTTTTATTTTGGGATAATATTGGCACATGCACATGAGCCCTCATAATGTATTGACCAATGCTTACGGTCGTTATAGTGTTGAATGCCTCACGGCATGTGCCCGCAATTAGGAAAAAATATTTTGAAATAGTCTCGATAATATTCGAACTATCGAAATCATTAAATTAATATACAGATAAATGGATATAAAGCAATTTTGTGATTTGAGTGCCTATTTAAATGAAAAATGTAGTTATATATTATCACATTCCTGATTAGAGCAGGTTAATAATATCGGAAAATAATAGTTAATTGTTTTGTATTGACACATTGACTCGTTCCCCTACAGGAGTATCGCGCCATTGCCAAAGCAGCATGTCAACACTGCACAGAAATGTCTATGAGGAGATCTACAGAAAAATTACAAACACTTGATTTGGGAGAGGGATTTCTGATAGGGCTTTTGGGTGTACCAAGTATTTGAATTTTTGTCCTACAATAAAAAATATCGCCTGTTTTATATGTGTTGATCATTATTTGGGAGCTAACTGATTTTTTCACTAACTAAGATGTATGGAAAACTAGAATATTCGAGATTCTACTGTGAATATGATTAAATGCAATTATTTTAGGACTTAACACTTAAAGTTTAACATTTCTTTTTAACATTATAGTGTTAATTTTTCAGAGATTTAAACTCAA
Organism: Cheiracanthium punctorium; assembly: GCA_038373885.1. Lineage (NCBI taxonomy): Eukaryota > Metazoa > Arthropoda > Arachnida > Araneae > Cheiracanthiidae > Cheiracanthium > Cheiracanthium punctorium. The sequence goes on along the minus strand of JAWZYV010007395.1, from coordinate 32,300 downwards.
AAGCTATTAGATGAAAATTTGTATTTTGAATTTTTTTGACATGGTGAATTTCAAATATTAGGTGAAGGCATCACTGTGCCACTTTCGAAACTTGGGCTCTGTTTTAATATGTGGATGTCCTTGCCAAGTGCACTGAAGGCAAACCTGCACATGGGGTATCTGTCATGGAAGGGGGGTTGCCTTGGTCAGAGGACTTTTTAAGGGATTATAATGCGTATTCACATAACATGTAAAGAAAAACAGCCAAAAATCAAAACAGCGAGATTGACAGCCTCCCAGCAGGCTAGAACTATTGACCTTCACATTTCAGCTATCTACCATTTTCAGCACTGGACATGGCGGGGACCCCTAACCAAAAACTTGCTACATACATCAATGCTAGAGAAAATACATTTCGCTTCAGTTTTTCTGGGAAAGTTCGTCAGTTTAAATATAAAACAATGTTATCAAAATTGCATATCATTTAAATAATTAATTATTAGTATACTTAAATGGAGGTACAGTCAACTCCCTCTAATCCGCACTCACTGGGACCAAGGGTTATGCGGATTACAGGTCATTTTTTTGCTTACATTTTTATATTTAGAATTTCCCTTTAAATTATAGTCAATTTACTGTAAACAAATAGGAACTGATGAAAGAAAATGCATATGCTGTTGAATAAAAACACAATTAAATGTGAATATAAATACAATGAATAATACAATGAAATTTACAAAGAATTTATTAAAGGACTGATGAAAGAAAATATTTATGCTGCTGAACTAAAACATTATTTGTAATATTAAATACAATTACTAATACAAAATTAAAAGAATAAATTCCCTCTAAGTTTTTATTTATTTTTCATTTTTTCAAACATTGCAGTGATTGTAATTTGTTTAAGAGATTTTAATTTTTCTTCAGAAATTTTGTCCTCAAGCCTTCTAATTGTCAGTAACTCTTGGTCACTGAAAAATTATTGCTTTTGCAAAATGTTTAAAAACTTGTCTCCCAGAGCTAACCCTTCTTCAAAAGTAATAGTACAGTAGGGGGACCCCCAAATCCGGAAATTTTTCAACAAACAATTTTTTTTTTTTAAAGGGCAGTTGTTGTTGTTTTTAATTTCTTTGAAAGACCGTTTTTAACTAAATCTATCTATTATAAAATAAACAAGCTCAACCAGAAAGGGAGGAATTTCACTTGTCGCTCGCGAACAGCGGGGAGGGGGGGGCATACGGTGCATCATTTGTATATTTGATATCTCAGTATTACATTAATTTTAGACCTTGCCAGGTAATTTTCCCTTTCTCGTAATGTAAAAATATTCTATGCTATTATATAAGCTTTAAAGAGGAAAAGAATGTTATCCTCTCCCCCCCCCACACACACATGCATTACATTTCAAGCGCTGATGATTCATTATTTCTGCTGGTGCTCCTCCGGCAGTTAAATGTAAACAAAGAGAAAGGCCATGTGGTCTGTTTATGCTTTTCTTTTTTTCTTCCTACAGAACTACAGTAATGTGGAGAAAGTTTTGTTGCATAATAAATCGCTAGACAGAAGATCAAAAGGGAGAGGTTGAGGGGGGGGGGGTTATCTGAAAATTGCGCAACTGCTGTGTAGCCAGCCAAATTGCGGTTTGCGTTTAAAGTTAAACATATTTTCACCCAATTTTAATTGCAACGGTCAATCTTTACGATCGTCTCTGGAAAGAGTGAAACGATGTGATTGGATGGTGCATTGCTTCGGAGTTCGTTATTCACATCCATCCACTGAACACATGCAACTTAGGATATAAGTTTCTGTACTTTTAATTACATGATAATATGCTCAAATATATGAAATTATTTACTTCAAATACCTGTGGAAAAGCATTAATAAATGTCTTTATAACATTCAGCCAATCAAATAACTTCTATAACAGTAATATTACCAGTCAAATGCTGCTCAAAATGTAAACAAACTGGTTTGTTTACATTTGAAATATATCGCGGATTACAGGCGTTCGCGGATTAGCGGGAGTTGACTGTATTATTAATTGGCCAAATTAATAATTTAAGATTTTATACTTTTCAGCTGAAACAAAATAACAATGACGATTTTTATTTCAGATATTGATGCTACATTTTCCAGTCAAGATTCTTCTTCTTTCAAATAGTCTAATTTTTTATATATATGTATACAGGGTGTCCCTGAAGGTAGTTAAAATACATACAAGGAAATATTTTTCTGCATTGAAACATTTGGTCAGAAATAAAAAATACAGATAGTTTCAGCATGATAGAACTCCAGCCAGTTTCACAAATAATGCGCATAATTACCCCATTGTCATCTTTGACCCCCAATCGATTGGACAAGTTGAACTAGTCATTTGGCCAGCACGTTCATTAGATTAATCAAGTATCGAATTTTGCTTTTGGGGACACCTCAAGGCACTCGTTTACGAGACTCCAGTAGCCACAGATGAGGGCCTCATTGCAAAACTTTAGTAACCGCTGCAACTGTTAGTGGAACACCTGGCATCTTCGAAAGGGTACGCCAATCACTTTCTAGATGCTAACAGTACATTTGAGCATTTACAGTAGAGCTTTTTCATTTGCTATATTTCCATCTACGCTTTTAATTTCTAACATCACACTGCTAATCTGCTATATAAAAAATGCTTCTTTATATACATTTTATTCTCAAAGTTTGGCCTATGAATTTAGGAACACCCTATATATGTATATATATATCTTGGGTGCACCCCCCTGGAAATGATCCTGCCGGCACCCTTGGAAACGAATCCAGTGCTGTGACAGCTGCTCTGATAATTGCTATATCCTCCTCTTCTGTTGTGGCCCTTGGTCGACAGCTACCATTTTGACACTGATATCTACCATTGTTGAACCACCCTTGCCAGCATCATCCAATAGCCGCATTGCAGATGTCGAGTAATTCTTCCATTCGTCCAACCAGCCTCTTTCAGTCTGATCGCATGACCTCTTTCAAACTCTGACATCTGCTTCTAATGCGCACGAATCCTTTGGTAAAGCATTTTTACAGCCAACATAAGATATCACACTCAAAATGCAACACAAATTTTAACCATCAGATTGAGAATTGCTCCTTATATGCACCTGCTGAATGTGCAGTTCCGATGTGCAAGCGATCCTGCTATTCATTCATTGGACTTCAGATTTTAATCATTTGCATGTTTGGTCCAAATGTCTTTGCATATGAAATTTCATTGACTCCTTCTTGGGGCATCAATTTTTTTGTTATAGGTGAACCCAATTGAACAGACAAATATAGAGTGTATTAAATAAAGTTATATAACATTCAAATCATTGCAACATTAAAAAATATAAACGTAATATCAAAAATAAATATTAAAGCTTTCTTCACAACCACAAAATTATTATTTAATATTGCCTGATTAGATCAAGCAATAGAAATTCCCAATGCTCACAAAATTACTTGTATTTAATAAAGGAACTGGACCTCTTAAGCCCATAGAAGAATGATTTCCCTAAAAAGTTTTTCACAAATTACAGCTCATCATCAAAACATAGAAACAAGAACCATTATTAAAATACATTCAAAAAACATATCTGCTTGAAAAAAGGATTTCTTAATTATTTTTATTATTACACCTAAATCACCAATCTAGCTAACAAAGGTCATGGAGATATATTAACAATATTATAAGTATTAAAAAACTTTTCCAAAAGGTAATAATATTCTAATGAATACAACAGCAATAATAAAATTCTAAATATAAACATTTGAATAGATGCAACATCAAGCACTAATAAAAAATTCTGAAATAACTCAAAATACATAAAATTCTTATAGTTCTAATTCGAGATAAAAGATCTACAATAGTATGACCAGCTATTATATTAGCAGATAATTGAACAGATAAAGTAAATGGATGAATCACATGACTAATATATTCAATTAATACTATTAGAGGCGTTAGGTGAAGAGATTGCTCCTATTATACCAAGTGAGCAGCTCAAATAATGAAATTTTTAGATCATCCTATAAGAAATAGAAAAAAGTCATAATAGAATTCCAAACCCAAGTATAATAATAAGATGAGCAGTCCTGATAAAAATATAAGGAAACAACCCAAGTAAATCATTAAGAGAGAACTAAATATATAGAAGTCTTCGTAGCAACTAAGTTTAATGCTATATATATTGGTATTGATAGATTTCTAACCCCTACAAATAATGATATGCCAAAATAATTCTTAAAATAATTCAGTTTAATAGGAGTATAAAATAAGATGTAGGATCAAATACAGAAAACAAACTTATCATTTAAAATTAATATTTTCATCAACCAAAATCAATCCCTTTTTTGTAATTAGTTTATACAAAAACTTATTTTAAAAAGTCTAAAATAATCAGTAAGAAAACTTTAAAAAATAGAAAAAAAAATCAAAATTTCAGTATTTAACTATTTTACAATAATTAATATAAGAGACTAAACCTAATTGGCCACTATACTATAACATAGATAAAAGCTTTATTTGAGGTAATAGAAACATAAAAATAGGCATAAATCCGTGATTAGCTCCACGAATTTCAGAACACGGACCATAAAATACTCCTACCCGATTAAATAATAACATCACCTGATTCAACTGACCTGGCACAGCATCAGCCTTTACACCTAAAGAAATAATTGTCCAAGAACAAATAACACCATTACTTGTTACAATTATTTAAATTTGCACTTTTATAAGGAACAGCCAAACAATTACCTACATTTAAAAGTTTAAAAATTCTACCCTCATCTATCTTTATGTAAGAATAAAATATATATTTAAGTCAAAATTTGTATATTCATAAGATCAATACCATCGATTTTCTCTATCCTTAATAGCTAAATTAAGGGTATAAACTGTTACATTAAATATAACAGAAGTAAAGAAGGAAAAGCAATGAATTACAAAAATACCTCAGGTAAAACAGTTCAAATTCTTCTAACTCCTGACTCTCAAATAAATTTGAATTAAAAATTCTATTCACACAAGAACTTACTAATATACAGCACACTCCCTCTAATCCGCAATCCTATTATCTGCAAATGCCTATAATCCACCATGCATTTTACATGTAAACAAATAATTTTACATTTCAGTTTTTCTAACCAGATTCTGAAAGACTGATGGAACTTTCACTTTCGTGAAAATAAAAGACTAGAAAAAGAGGTCCACTGAAATATTAGCCTATTTATATTAATAACTAGAATAATCATTTGTGAAAATTCACTATTTGTACTGATACATAAAACGGCATGGGATTAGATTTTCATTCATTGTAATTTTGCATTACTCTAGAGAAATATCTGTTATGGGCAGAAACAAACTGGTAAATACAATTAAATGCTTTTAATAAACACGCATAATAAATAAACTAGTGTCTCCAAGCACAAAAAAATACCTATTAATAAGCAGCTGGACAAAATTGTTAAGGGCAATTTCAAATGTTATTAAGTAACTAAAACATATAGCCTTTTAAATTGAAAAAGAATATTATTTTTCATATATTATTACAAAATAATTATTACGACCAGTTTGGTTTCAGTTTTCAGTTCTGTCTAATTATATGTATACTGTTGCTAATATTTTTTCAAAAAATACACATCCCCCCTCCCCCCTCATAACCAAATAACCTATAATCTGCAAAATTCAATAATCTGCACAACCCTTAGTCCCAACCTGTGCGGATTAGAGGGAGTGTCCTGTATATCCAACAATAATTGTAATTATAATTATGATAGTACAATCATAAAAAAATTAAATATTCTGTAACTGGAGAAAACCCATTTCGAAAATACAATGATCCTCAAACAACTATTCTAAATGTGCTAAATTTAACTGATTAAAAGAATGATTAACAGAAGGAATATTATTTATTCACTCCAAAGATGAAGTAACAGAGTAGAAAACTTTATAAGTCATTTCTCTCAAATAATATCAATAAATATTATTACAAAAAACAATGAAAATAATGAACCCTAAGACGAAGCTATATTTAAAAATACATACATATCAGGATAATTTGAATACAAATGAGGTATTGAATTTAAACCAAAAAATTGTTATGAGAAAAAAAAAAGTCATATTAACCTCAATAAATGTAATATAAAATTGAAGTTGAGTCTTCTTTTCATGTATGTATCCACCAAAAGATAAAGGAAACCAAAATCTAATCCCTGCTAAAATAGCCCATACTGTGCCTTTTCTCAATAGATAATGAAAATGAGCAATGACATAATAAGTATCATGCAGTACAATATCTAATTAAGACTTAGATAATACAATTCCTGTAATCTCACCTAATGTAAATAAAAATACAAATTCAATTCTTCATAATACTGGAGTATTTATTTTAAAATATGAACCATATTATGTAGCTATTTACTTGAATACTTAATTCCCGCAGGAACAGCAATAATTATAGTAGCAGCAATAAAATAAGCACATGTATCCTCCTCATTCATCCCATTATAAAATAAAGGCTGAATCCAAAGTACAAATCCTATTCCACCAATACCAACCATAGCATAAATTACCTAATCAAATATAAAACAAAAAATAATAAAAAAGAAGCAATTAATATAATTTCATATCTGAGGTATGAACTCATTAGCTTAACTAGCTGACTGGCATTGCAATTAATAATTATTATCTAATTAGATTTTTAAGTAATATGCTCCCATAATCATAACATTAAATAACAGTAATCGAACATGAAAAGAATAGAATGAGCATAAAAGTATAGAATAGAATGAGCATAAAAGAATAGAATAGGCATATTGTATATCTAACACAAAAATTATCATAAAAAGTATATGTAATATAAAAGAATCATAGTGCTACGGAGGTCTTTATGGACCACCTCGAACTACTATTGATTTAATTAACAAATAAAGGGTGAAAAAGTAAATAAAAAGTAACAATAATAGTGTAAGTAATCAAATGCAAATGATAGTAAAAACAATTATTAAAAATTATTGCTGTAATCCGTTCTAAAGGGGGTAGTTATGAGAGGACCCTTTTTGGAGACAAGGGGGCTCCAAACACTACCTGATTGTGACACTGATTTTTTATTACAAAATGATTTTGATTCAATTTTGCAGAAGTCTGTAAAGTTTAAATAAATTAACTTAAAATAACTAATTATGTACTCAATATGTACAGGACACCTTATAAAAAAATTATAGAATAAGTCTTATGTTTTATGTGCAGATTTAGAAGTCTTGCAGATTATGGATCGGTGGATTTTGGGTCTTCTACTGTATAGTCTATCTATGTTACATTAACATTAGGACTTAAAATTGCTCTTAATAACACTTATAAATATAATTTATATTAAAGATAATTAATTTTCAAATAAACTAATTAGTGTACCAGGTCTTGAGTTTAGCTGACTCCAAAAGTGTAAGACTAAAAACTGAAAGTATGGGTATATTAACCCATTTTTGCCTAGCGTCCTTTTTAGCGCCAACCTAAAAAATCCGCACTTTGCCGAGCTTTACAGTCATGGGTCTCTAGGACTTATGCACAAGTTTCAATGCTCCCAAAAGAACTATATCAAAACTAAAGTGAGCAAATTAGCGATAAACGTACCAGTTGGGATTTTGAAGACACTCAATTATTGAAACTGCATTAATTGTCAACCCAAAATGAATAAAAATGTAACGGAATGCTGTACTTCCATGTAGTTCCAAATTGCCATTTTAGTTCTAAATTAGAAGGTTGCCACATAAATACAAATAATTTAACCAAGTGAATCAGAAATAAAAAGTAAATTATACTTTTCCTTGAATATTTTTACCATGTTTGCCAACTAGGTTATCTAATTTTGCCAAGTCTAACAGAATTTGTGAATGTTAGGGGAGGGGGCTCCCCCCCCTTCCCCTCATTTAGCAAGGACCCTGCTGACCAGTCGTAAAAATTTATCGATTTGTCTTTTATTTTAAATCATAACCGCTATACTGATAGAATGAAGTTTGACACATACAAAATTTTTGCAGCTGCAATTGCACCCCAGAAGGCTTCGAAACACTTCATTTTAAATGTAGTTCTCAAAAGTTTTTGAGAGAGGGTTCCCGAATGAACAATATATTAATTAATATGAATGATGCATATTAATTAATAGATCAATATTTTATTAATGCATTAATTATCAATCATAATTAATTAATGATAACACCATACCCCAAAAGTTTAACACATCCTATTATCGGTTACACAAAAAACCTGGGCCCCCCCCTTCTCTTGAGACGGGCAGGCCCTACCCTCCCAGTCCGGGCCTGATATTGCCAATGGTTCTAATGCGAGAAGTTTCATCTGGGAATCATCCCAGAGTAACTCAGTGGTAAAGCATCCGCATGTTAAGTGGCAGTCCTGGGTTAAGTCCCCAGCTCTGGAATTTTTTGCATAGTTCGTAAAAAATAAAAATTGATCAGCCTAAACACTCCAACTTGCCTAATATATATGTATTTATATATGTATTATTTTATCTGAAACACAAACTATAACCGAAAGGAAATTTTTTTATTAAAAAGATAATTCTTTCCCTAGTATGAGGAATAAAGTAATCTTAAATCTACCAGTAATTCTTGAAATGATCTATTATTATAATACAACGTATTTCATAAAACAAATATAATAACAATTACTAAACATAATCAAATTTCCTTATGTCTAGTTTTCTAAAATAACAAAAAACACTTATTATAGTAAAATAAATTACTAAAAATGTCAAATAAAATTAATAATTAAAAAGAACAAACAGTATTAAAATTGTTTAATTACTACTACTCAAATAATTTTAATTATTATGTTAGAATATTTCAACAAGTAAAATAATAATATTTATATAAATAAATCATCCATCAAACTAAAATATTTTGCCTATAATTAAACAACTGTTTGTCAAAAACATTCGAATAAGAATAATTATTAGCAAACTCTCCTCATTGAAAAATTAACAGCCACAGAATCTTAGATTAAAGCAGCATAATCATTTGTTGTAAAAAAAAAAACTAGAATAAATATTTCACATTTCAACTAATTTATTTTAATTCTAAAATTGTTTATAACTATTAAACTATTTTACATGTAAACAAACATTTAACAACAGGCAGACAATAAGACCCCATTGAATATTTTTTAATTAAATGGGGCAGTTAATAAATTAACATTTCAATGAGCATAATTAGAAATTCATCTTATTGAATTAAAATTACCATGGGGATAAGAACATTATAAAATTCCAGAGATCTTATAAAATAATTTGATAATGATCTTGATGCTGAATTAATAAACTATATCTAAGTAAAGTTCTACAAAGGAAGTCTGTTCGACTTTTCAAAAATTATGATTTCAATTCAGATCAACATCGACTAGATTGGTTTGTATCTACTTTTCTCATAGTATGAATTGACCAAAGAAGCTAATAATGTTTATATGGCAAACAAATGTATTAGAATTAGAATCTAACTAAAGTAAAATGATTTTTTATAATCAATTTTATTCTAATTACAATTACAATCCTTATCAGAGTAGCAATCTTTACAATTTTAGAATGAAAATTCCTGAAATACATACAATTTTAAAAGGCCCTACAAAGTAGGATTTATAGAACTTCTTCAACCTTTTAGAGATGCATTAAAACTTTTCAATAGAATTTTATCTTATTTTGTTTGTTTGTTCAGAAATCACAAAAAACTATCATCCGTTACAATACAAGCAATATGACTACATAACTCATTTCTAATTGTTATAATTAACTTCAACTTTTTCTCAATATATTTGTAATTTGAAAAGTTTTAAATATTTACACTGTGTGCATGGGAAAGAGGGTGCTCTTTGTACATGTATTTTCTTGATCTGAACTCATTCCATTATTTAAGGCCCAACTACTGAAATGTGTCATGAGACGCCACTTATTATTTCTAACGTTTTATTGAATAAAATATTACACTAGAAGTCAAAATAACTTTTGCCATAATTTCTAGAGTTTAGTTTTACACACATCCTAGTGCCAAAACATAACAGCAAAAAAAATTGGTACTGGGACATTCTTATACATCTAACTAATATGCAAGATAACTTGGAAACACTTATAATAAAAAACAAACATTGACAAAATAAGAACAGGTTAATACAATTTACAAAATAGGATTTCAAATTTGTTTTACATTAGAAACATAAACTGGATGACAACCTAGAATAGAGAAATGTTGATATTTGAAGGCAATATTTTCAATATAAAAAAAAAAACAACCTAAATCTGAAAAAAAAAAAAATAGTTAAAAAAATCAATTCCTTAACATCTGATCATTAGTGCAACAACAGTAATTTCCTATAAGTGATCCTTTATATATATAATTTTAAGCACACTAAAAAATAAATAAAAACAAGTGGAACATTATTTTTATACTTCATCTTCGAATCTGATATGGAGTTCATAAAAATATGCAAAAATAATTTTTTTTTCAATATCAGGTTCACCACTTTTAAATATAGATTAAAAAATTACTTTCAGTATTGTTCCATACATCCATTCAGTTTGACATTCTTTCTTTTCCCTATTTGTGTAGCTGATATAAACATAGCTAAGGAATATTTTTCTCTGAGATCTAGTTTCCTTAAATGTTCAGCCCATACTTTATGAGGATCATGACCTATAAATAAAATATATAATATAAGTGAAAAACATAAATACAACAATCACAAAACATAATTAGGCAACAATTAACAATTAACATAGCTACCAACATAGCAGAGAGAAAAAAATGGAACACAGTGTGTGAAATATATATCACAATGTTTTTCTGAATAATACCAGACATACCAAAAGAAGATTTGAAACTGAACACCAGCTAATATTTACATCTTCTTTTTACAATTTCCTAAATGCTGTGCAATGAGTAAGCAGAAACTTATCATATTTAACGTGTACAAAACCTATCTCTTCAAGAGCTAACTTCCAGCTCTTTATCATATGAACATTATGATGCACACTTTTAGAATCAGGATTTACAATAAGGCATAAAACATTTTCTTGTAAACTGCCAAGATTTATAAAAAAAAAAACCTCTTTGTTTAGGTGCAGGTAAAAAAATGAACATAATCAAAACTCTGCTCATTGAAAAATTATCACCCACAGAATGTGTTCTAAAGCAGCATAATCATTTATTGAAAAAAAAAAAAAAAACTAGAAGATATATTTCATATTTCAACTAATTTATATTAATTCTAAAATTTTTTATAACTATTAAACTATTTTACATATAAACAATCATTTAACAACAGGCAGACAATAAAAACCCTTTGAATTTTTATTAATTAACGTCGGCAGTTAATAAATTAACACATTTCAATTCGCATAATTAAAAATTCATCTACTTTAATTAAAATGATCAAATTACCATGGGGATAAGAGCATTATTAATTTTAAAAAGATCTTATAAAAATTTTGATTATGATCTTGATGCTCTATTAATAACCTAAATTAATTAAAGTTCTACAAAGGAAGTCTGTTCGACTTTTCAAAAATTATGACTTGAATTCAGACCAATATGAACGAGGTTGGTTTATATGGCAGACAAATGTATTAGAATTAGAATCTAACTAAAGTAAAAAAAAAAATTTCAACTTTATTCTAACTATAATTACAATCCTTATCAGAGTAGCATTCCTTACAATTTTAGAATGCAAATTTCTTAAATATATACAAATTTAAAAGGTACTAACAAAGTAGGATTTATACAACATCTCCAACCTTTTAAAGATGCATTAAAGCTTTTCAATAGAAATTTATCTAATTGTTTGTTTGTTCAGAAATCACAAACTATCATCTGTTACAATACCAGCAATATAACTACTTATCTCATTTCTAATTGCCATCATAAATTTCAACTTTTTCTCAATATATGTTAAAAAACATAATATCCTGTTATTTTTTAACATTTAAAGAATAGCAGTATATATTATTCCAATTATTGGATGATCTACAAACTCTCGATACAGAAACCTAGGTTCAATTCAAAGCGTAGCTCAAATAATTTCATTTGAAGAATCTTTCTTCATTATCCTCCTATTTATGTCGATTATATCATTTTCTTATTCATTTCATGAAATAATATAATCAAAAAATATATTCTTCTTCTTCCTAGGAAACTGTCTTATTTATAGTATGAATAACATCCTGCTTAGCAAAAACAAACCATGATGGAGAATCTTAATTAGTCTCAAGGTTTAATGTGGAATCTATAGGTGGAGGATTCACTTTAATTTTTCTAGCCGAGACATAAGCATAGTAATTTTAAGAATAATTACCCCCCATCTTTTTATTCCTGGATTTCCAGGAATAAAAAATATGACAACCACTAGTATAAGAAATGCAGCTGAATTTGGTTACAATGCCTCTGAATAGAGCGGATAATTATTTATGCCTCTATAAGGAGTTAAGTTGACAGTGTGGGTGTGTTATAAGGGCAGGTGCAACAGAAAATACTGATTTTATAAGATATTTGTAAATATAATCAAGGTCACTATAACAGAATTCAGCCATGTTTGTATCCCTCCAAAACTAAAATCCTGGAGGAGCCAATGTATTCTTTGTTAGTAATAAGATATTTTACTGTTTTCTTTTACTGATTTACAAAACCCATTATATATTTTGTATGTTAATATTGGCGTACTATTGAATTCAAAATAAAGAAAAGATTTAAATATTATGAGAGAATGAGTGGCAATAATGGATATAAATTCTAAAGAAAAAAGACATACTACTGAAAATGGCTTTTTGATTAGTAATAGAAAAATTTTCTAATACTAATGAAGTAAGCTTGTGGTGAGAGCTAGTATTGATCATGAGAACTGCAGGAGGTAGATGTAGGTGTTATCCAACGTGACAAGATAAACCCTTTTTCCTGACTTTCAATTGTTGATGTTTGACATGTACAGCATTGATGTTCTGTCAGGAAACTAACATAATTAGAGGCTAAAGTTGTCTCATTACTTTGAAAATCATTTGTTACTTGAAAAGTTTTACATATTTACATTGTGCATGGGGAAGAGGCGGATCTTTGTACATGTATTTTCTTGATCTGAACTCATACCATTATTTAAGGCCCAACTACTGAAATGTGTCATTAGAGTTGTAACAAACCGCATGTATTCATTACTGAGATGCAGATAATCACTCAGACTCGAAGTAACGAATTTTTACTATACGGTTCATATCATTACTGCGCACTTTCGGATCGAGCAGCTTCAAACTTCAAATACAAGGGGGAAAACGAGTTCCGGTAATCGAGTACTAACATCTTCTGTTAAATGTTACTGGATATCGGATCGCGGTTTGAAGGGGAAAATCAGTCTTGGTATTTGAATAGCAGTAGCAGTATGTTCTGCTTTCGTTACTGACTACTAAGGGGGTTGCATTTCGCATGTACTGAATGGTCTCGTTTGGATGAGGTTTGAAAGATCCATATGTTTTGTTTTCGTTACTGATGATGCAATATCGGATAGATACAGTATCTGCTGCTCTATTATGATATGGGATTAGAAATGGCATCTGTTTTATACAATGCGTGGATGTACAGTATACAGGTATGGAAAATCAAAAAATCAGTTTTGGAGCAGTCTTGGAGCAGAAAAATCTCAGTTTTGGAGCAGTCTTGGCGCAGAAAAATCTCAATATTGGAGCAGCTTGGAGCAGAAAAATCTCACTTTTGGAGCAGTTCAAATGCATAATTATAGCAAGAAAATGTAGATTTGTAGCAGTTAATTTCAATTAAAAAGCTGTTTAAAGCTTCTGTGTGATTAATAGAAGGTAATAAACAGTAAAAAAAGGGGGGGGGATTGTAGTAAACTTAAAAAAGAAAGAAAAAAAACAAGATTCTAAGTTAGAAAACATTTATTACTAGATATGAGAAGAAGAAAAAAAAAAAAAAAAAGACTTGATTTAAATTAATCAAATCTAAGTGCATTTTTTCTTTGTAGTTGAGACAATTGATAATTGTAGATGTCTATTTTTTTTCTATTTCTTTTAAGTATTACGACATGTTATCTTTAGATTCTTTTAAAAGAACTTGACCACTTTCTATAACAGATGTCTTTTTTTGTAAACCATCTGAAATCATTCTTAATGAAACCATCTAAATTGCATTCTTAATCATTCTTCTTAAATAGCTAATAAATAATTAATTAATTCTTTTAATTAATATTTTTTATTTCTTTTAATTTATAATTAAAATTTTTGTGAAATAATTTTAAACTATTTTATAAATATTTCATTTTTAGTTCACCATTTTTAATCAAAAGGATAAATCATACTATTTTTTAATAATTAATTAATCTTTTTTATTTTTATTTATTTATTTTGGAAATTGGCCAAAAAAACTGTTCTTTAAATGAAAACAAAATGTAGTCAAATTTTACTTTATTTGATTTATATTGCATCTTACTTGTAGTAATAACCACACCTCTACAAGTTTGTGGGACAAAATGGTCGCTACAAATTCGGAGTTGCATTTTATCGGAGCGCTTTTCTTTACCATTGTTACTGCCAGATGTACGCTCATAACACGTAACCGTTCGCCCGTATAGTGGCTTTCGGCCACGCCTTTCTACTTCCGCGAAGTGGTGAATTGGCAGGAGTGGACAGAGACATCGGCCGGTCGAGCCAAGGGCGGATTAAAGGGGGGGCGGAGGGGACGAACGCCCCCCTCCCCGAGAAAAAAAAATAATGTAAAAGATCCTAATTTACTTCCATAAAATGGATGTATATGTCACGATTGCGTTATCAGTTCTTTCCCAGATCATTAATATGTATGTGTTTTAAAACATGCAATCTTCCAGTAAGTTGCAAAATCACGGTAAACACGTGGCGTTCGGCACCTCCCAGACGCATTGCGTTGTTTCCCCGCTAAGGAAAAAGCGAAATGCGGGGCCCCTTTCGGGGGCATTTCGCATATGTCACGGGCTTTCACTAGCTTCTATAAAAACCAAACACTGATGGGCTCTTCTCACAGCTCGACGACATGAAAGTGAATTCCAATCTCCGAAGTCATGTGATCACATTTTGGTATGGATAGTGGGAGAGGCTCAGCCATGCAGTTACAGATAGAGTTCCAATCTAAAGTCCATGGGCTTAGCTCTCCCAACGGGATCAGGTGCAGCTGGTGGGTTTGCCGTAACTAACGATAACGGGGTTGCTTTCGTGCGCATCGTTGCCGACTTTTCGCAACTTCTTCCCAATTCTGACATTTTCCAAATTTCCATTATACTGCTTTTAAGAGTTTTTTCTTTTTTTTTTTGAGGGAGGCGACAAAAATGTAAAACTCTTAGTTTTGGCGCAGTTTGGCGCAAAATTCGAATTTTTTGCAATTTTGTAGCAGGATGACGCTTAATGTGGAAATTGGCGCAGTTTGGCGCAAATTTTCCATCCCTGAGTATATAGTATGTTATGCGTGGGTGCCAATATCAGATTTTTTTTGGACATCGGGGGTGTGGGGGGAGAAAGGGGGTGTTCTTGCAATTGTAGAGCAATATTTATAAGACTAGAAGTACGTTAGTAAGGGGGTGATCTTGCTTTTTGACATTTTAGTACTAAACAGTGTTGTAATCAGGATTATTTTTCAGTGTGGTCCCGAAGGATTGAGAACTTTTTTTTTTTTTTTTTAATGCTTGAGCTAGAACCGAAATATGAGTAATAAATAACAAGTTATTTAAGTAAGCCTTAAAAATATATTTTTATAAAGTAAACGAATTCATGCATTTTTATATATAAAATATTATTTGAAAAAAAAATTAGGCATGTAAACTTAAAACACATTTTTTTAAAGTTATCGTTTCATTTTAAACAAAAATTTCGAAAGGGAACCGGGATTTCTATGCCTGCCACTAGTATTAAAATAATTCAAAAAAGTTCAGTATGTTTTTAAAGTGTTGATGTCTAAGGGGGAGGGGGGTGACTTGACCACCATCTTTTAAGAATCCGTGCTATAAGACTTGTTTCTTGTGTTCGAACTAGTAACAAAAGTAACGAGTAACGAATACTTAGTAACTGGTAGTGAGTTTAGAATAACAAACACATATGGGTATTAATATTTTCATTACTTTTACAGCACCATGTGTCATGAGATGCCAGTGATTATTTCTAATGCTTTATTGAATAAAATATCACAATCAAACACATATCACAATGTTTTTCTAAATGATACCAGATGTACCAAAAGAAGATTTGAAACTGAACACCAGCTAATATTTACATCTTCTTTTATCAATTTCCTAAATGCTATGCAATGAGTATGCTGTAACTTATCATATTTCTCTTCTCTTCAAGCGCTAACTTCCAGCTCTTAATCATGTGAGCATTATGATGCACACTTTTAGAATCAGGATTTATAATAAGGCATAAAGCATTTTCTTGTAAACAACTGTTAAGATTTATAGTTTGTTTAGGTGCAGGTAAATATTCTAAAACTCATGAAAAAAAGAACATAATCAAAACTCTGCTCATTGAAAAATTATCACCCACAGAATCTCTTCTAAAGCAGCATAATCATTTGTTGTAAAAAAAAACAAACTAGAATAAATATTTCATACTGCAACTAATTTATATTAATTCTAAAATTTTTTATAACTATTAAACTATTTTACATGTAAACATTCATTTAACAGCAGGCAGACAATAAGAACCCATTGAATTTTTATTAATTAACTTGGGAGTTAATAAATTAACATTTCAATTAGAATAATTAAAAATTCATCTATTTTAATTAAAATGATCAAATTACCATTGGGATAAGAGCATTATAAATTTTAAAAAGATCTTATAAAAAATTTGATTATGATCTTGATTTTGAATTAATAACCTAAAGTAAGTAAAGTTCTACAAAGGAAGTCTTTTCGACCTTTCAAAAATTATGACTTGAATTCAGACCAATATGAACTAGGTTGGTTTATATATACTTTTCTCATAGCATGGAAACACATTTGAAATACACTTTGTTTTAATAAAAAAAACATTATAGACAATAACTACAAAAATAATGACGCACATATAAATATAACAGAGCAGAAATAAAAATAATGACACACATACTTGAAAGGGATCATGATTTAAACATTCATACTGATAAGTATACTGACATTCCTCTCTTTACTTTAATAAAAGAAAATTATAAATACTACAGGATGTCTACAAAATGTGGTAGTATTATTTAAAAATAGTTAGCAATAGTTTTTTATTATTATTATTCTTTTTTGAACTAAGCTAAACCTGTTTACACATAGCTCAACACAGAGAAATAAAAATTGGTACCCCACTTCCCAATTTTACCTTACATGCAGACTACAAATATGTTTGGAAGGCTCCAGGATCAACTTTTTCTTTGCATTAAATACAGCAAGACTTTGCTATTGATAATTTGCTTTAGAATATTTCTTATTTTCAAAACATAACAGCCAATTTTGAAAGAAATACTAAATGTTTTAAATTTTTGGAGATGAAACAAAATGATAATATGATGTTTTATTTAATTTTGATGGAAAACAGATTTAATATGATCTTTAATTTTGATTCCCTAGTTCAATTTGGAAATCTGAACTAGTTAACTTAGTTTTATGTATTTTTATGCAGACTGGTGTGGATATCTGTAATCTGTTTTTACTAATGTTCAAGATCAATTTAACAAATATTTCATTATCAGCAGAATTATAACCATTTGCAATGGAGGCTTGTTATTATGGGTTAGGGGGGCCTGGCCCCACCTTCCAACTGAAAAGTTATTTTTATAAAAGTTGCTGTAAAAAGGGGGTAATATACTTTAATTCGTCATCTGTTTGAAATAAGTGGTAATGTAAATTGAAAAATGTTAAAATAATATAGGAAAAAACACTAGATTAATTTACCCTATAAATTTTTGAAAAAGTTACACTTTTAAGTTTATATGAGACACTCACATAGGAAAAAAAATTCTGTTAGTAAAATGTGTTCCGCACACTAGTGAGGTGATGTGCAAAGCTCGAGAATTATATCTTTAAAAGTATCAAAGATATGAAGACAAATATGTGCTGATTTCAATGACTCTCAAGGGGAAAAATTCATGTTGGATGATCATGTTTGAGGGGTCGTGCAGAAATTTTAAAAGAAAATAATTTTTTCTCACTAGCATGAAACTTTCCTATTCAAATACATGTATAAGCCTCCCTGATCATCTTTGCAAGATTTCTCTGAGACTTATGTGATGAAAGGCCAAAACTTTGTATATAACCACATTAGTGTGTGGCCACTTTACTAAATGGGAGTTTTATACAACTTTAAAAAGGTGTAGTTTTTTGAAAATTAAAGAGAGGAAGTTTTCTTAATGTACACTTTTATCTTACATTCCTTTAAAAAAAATTTCAATTTACATTGCTTACGTATCTCTAATAGGTAAAGTATTAAAGTGTGTTACCACTTTTTAGTACACCCTGTATAGTTCTTTTAATAAGTTACCTTTTGTAAAAAAAAAAAAAAAAAAAAAAAAATTGCCTATTTTTCATGCTATTTAGATTCTATTTATTAAAATTTACTTAAAAGAACAGCAGTTATATTTTTTTCCTATCTAAAGCTTTGTGGGCCAGTTCATTGGTGCTCCAAACTTAGGACCTTTCTGAGTGGATTGATAGTCCTATTGGGTTATTAAAAAAAAAAAAAAAAATAGCATGCCTTTGACTTGGCTTCAGAATGACTTACATGGCCCTGTCTTTGAGGCACCTAACTTTTGTCCCTTGTATAGTGTTCTTCACTACCGAAGGGGAAAATTTTGCCAATTCAATAGCTATTGATGAAATTTTTTGCTCAGAGGAAAATCCTTTTCTGTTTGCATGATCTTATATTCTTTGTTAGTAGTCCAATATTTTACTGTTTTCTTTTCCTGATTAAAAAAAAAACATTACTAATGAAATAACATATAATGAAATAACATGACCACATAATGAAATAACATGAACACATAAAAAAAACATTATGCAATATTAACATACATTATATTGCATATTTTGTATGTTAATATTGATTTCAAAATAAAAAAAACATTGAAAAAGTTTGAACAAGCAACAATAATGGACATTATTTCTAAAGAAAAATAAATACACTAGAGAAAATGACTTTTTGATTAGTAATAGAAAAACTTTTCTAATACTAATGAAACGAGTATGTGGCAAAAGCTGGTTTTGCTCCCGAGAAATGCAGTGTTAGATGAAGTCAAGCGACTGCACAAAAGGTACCCTTTTGCCCGACTTTCAATTGCCGAGGTGTCACATGAGCAGTGTTGATCTTGTGCTGCCAGACTAACATAATTAGGTTATAAGGCAGGCAAAAATTGTCTAATTACTTTGATAGTCATAGTCATTTGAAAAGTTTTAAATATTTACACTATGTGTAAATGTAATAAGTGTTCTTTGTACATATATTTTCCATATCGGAACTTGAACTATTACTTTGGCCCAGCCACTGAAATGTGTCACGAGAAGCCACTGATCATTTGTAACATTTTATTGAACAAAATATTACACTAGAACTTAAAATAACTTTCGACATAATATCTAGAGTTTAGTTTTAGTGACTCTCATATACATTCCTAGTACTAAACATAACAACACAAATACTACTTCTTACATATCTAATATGAAGAGTAATTTTAATATTAAAAAAAACATTGCAGTAATAAAAACAATTAATAATATGCACAATATAGGACTTATTTTTTTTTTACATTTGAAACATAAAACGGAATGTACACCTTCTTCTTCAATGGCTCGAGAGCCCTGGGTGGGCCCTAGCCTTCTCTAGAAGTCTCTTCCAGGCAATCCTACTTTTGGCAACTGTTTTCCACTTTTTAAATTTTGGAATATTTAGGTATTTTCAATACAATCAACAAATTTATACTGATGATTATTATATGAATGTATACCTAGTATAGAGAAATATTGATACTTGTCAAAAATATTTCCAATATTAAGAATTTAATAAATAAATAAATCTAAAAAAACAAATAGTTAAAATACATCAACACCTTAATATCTGAGCTTTAGTGCACCAACATTAATTTGCTTTAAGTGATCCTTTGAGTTCAGTATAATTTAAAAGACAGTAAAATTATACAAGACAAGAGAAAAATATTTTTATATCATCTCCAAAACTTTGATATGGACTGCATAAAATACAGGAAAATAATTTTCCATTCCACACTACCGTAAAAACCGGGAGAAGGGCCGCGGCTGATACGAAAAAAAAGTTAAAATTTTTTAGGGTGCGGCCCATCTACCGATGCGGCCCGTCTGATATATATTTTTTTTTCGCCTCCCAACTTTGAAACATGTTCTTCTATTTTTAACTCACTCCTATATTGATGCATTATCGGGCGTTTAAGTTGGAAGACCCAGAAAGGTACATGCGGCTAGAAACAACAACATGACACATTTGATTGGCTGAGAAGCGTTTCATTTTTAAACACACAGGTTTTTATATGAACTGCATGATTAATTAAGGATATTACAGCAATAGACTCTTGTAGTATTGTGTATTTTTTAATAATAAACATGATGCGCGCGCAGGAATGACGAGCATCGTGTCCATACCACTATAAGAAGAACTATTCCCAACACTGTTTTCTCTGGAGTAGCCAATGAGGAACAGGCACGGAAAGGTCCGTGAAGGGAGGACGCGCGGGATGTCGATCTGAATCAACTGACCGGAATGAGCTGTAATAGTTGCGCTGCTTAGTTTCTACTCCTTCCGGTTACAACCGATTTTTCCACGTGATTAAGATTCTATGTTCTGTGCTCATTCTTGATCTTATTCTTTGCATGTGATCGCGCTATAGTCATAATCATTTTTTCGAGTCTTCCTTTTGCGAGTTAAATTTAATTGTTATTTGTCAGTAGTTTATTTGAAAGCTATGGCACCCAAACGATTAAGAAGCTATACTGCTGGCTTCAAGTTGACAGTGCTAGAAAGAGCCCTAGAAATCGGCAATCGTGCTGCAGCACGGTAATACGACATAGATGAAAAATGTGTCCGCCGTTGGATAAAAGATAAGGAGAAACTGATCTGCATTCCTAAAAGTAAACGCGCCAACAGAAGTGGAATTGTTCGGTATCCAAAGTTGGAAGAAAATCTTTCCGTTTGGGTGAAAACCCAACGTGATGCGGGAATTCCAATTTCGACGGTGAAAATTCGCCTAAAGGCGAAAGTGATTGCCGCACAACTAAAGATTGAAAATTTTGCTGGAAGCCAGTCATGGTGCTGCCGATTCCTAAGGCGGTACGGGCTTTCTGTCAGGAATAGAACAACGGTTGGCCAGAGCCTGCCAGCAGATTGGGAGGATAAAGCAGCTGCGTTTTTGAAATACGTCAGTGAGAAGATCGCGGAAAGGCAATACGAACTTAGTCAAATAATTAACATGGACGAAGTCCCACTGAGCTTCGATTGTCCTCCGAACAGAACTGTTCACATGAAAGGGGACAAAACGGTCAGCATTTGCACAACCGGGCATGAAAGAACATCGTTTACGTGTGTGCTAGCATGCACAGCTAGTGGTGAGAAGTTAAAGCCGCTGCTGATATTTAAGCGCAAAACCATGCCCAAAGAGGATTTTTCCAATAACATCGTTATTCGAGTCAACGAAAAGGGATGGATGAGTGAAAACATTATGATGGAGTGGATCCAAGAGGTGTGGAGAAGAAGACGTGGTGCGTTTTTCAAACCGCATGGTCTGCTCATTTTGGACTCAATGCGAGCGCATCTTCTTGATTCTGTCAAGGATGCATGTAAAAAGGTGTCGGCCACACTAGCGGTCATACCAGGCGGTTTGACGAAAAAGCTTCAGCCGCTTGATCTAACCATTAATCATGCATTTAAAGCTGAAATGCGGAGAAACTGGGAGACCTGGATGACGAAAGGTCTCCACTCGTATACAAAAAGTGGACACATGAAGCGTGCGTCCTACAGTGAAGTTTCAAAGTGGGTGGAAACCGCATGGAACTCGGTAAAAAAAGAAACTATTGTTTCCGGGTTTAGAAAAGCCGGGATACTACCAGAATCTGCCGATGAATCAGACATTATGGAGGATAATGTTATCGACAGTGATGGCGACGATGACCATGGACTAGAACTTGATGAACACCTGTTACAGTTATTTCATTCAGATTCCGACCATTCAGAGTTTGATGGTTTTGATGTATAATTTTGTGTGTATATATTTTTTTTTTTCACTTTAATGTATATAAATATAATTCCTTCCTTTATTTTTATGTTTTTGTTTATTGCACACATTACTGTTTTTGTTTACATTCATTTTTTATGAATTACGATGGTGCGGCTCATATGCCGGTGCGGCCCTTCTGTGAGTATATTTTTACATTTATTTACTTTTTTTCTAATGCGGCCCTTACGAGGGTGCGGCCCTTCTTCCGGTTTTTACGGTATATCATTGCAAAAATAGATTTAAAAAAATTACTTTTAGTATTATTCCATACATCCACTCATTTCGGCATTCTTTCTTTTTTCATATTTCAGTAGCTGATTTAGGCATAGCTAAGATTTTTCTCTGCGATCTTGTTCCCTCAAATGATCACCCCTTACATTACCCAGATCATGAACTATAAACAAAATATGCATTATAAACAAGAAACATAAATGCAAAAATTACAAAACATATTTAGGCAACAATTAACAATTATCACAACTGTCAACCTGCCAGAAAAAAAAATAGGAACACAGTGATTGAGACACAAATCACAATATTTTGCTGATATCAAGGATCATGCAGATTTCAAAAGAAAAAAATCAAGAACTGTTAAATAACTATTCAAGACACATTAATGTTTTTCAAGGACTTAAAATACAGAGGTCAATACACAGATCAATAAAGATGTTAAGGGAAAATTGCTTGTATGTTTAGCTGAACTAAAAGAAAAGTTTTATTTCCTAAATTAATATTAAAAACTGAAATACTTTTGGGGACCTTACGGAAAAAAATTCCTGACCATGCCTTTGGGAACTTCACCAAGAGCAGCACCCACTTTTTTTATATTTAAATATTTTGGTACTACTTACTTGAAATAAATTTTAACTTCAGTATAATTGTTGATGCATTTTAAGTTAGAAAAAATTACTATGAGTTTCGAATAGTATGCTGCTAAGTTCAGCTTTAACCAATTTTGATCACTACTGCTTGTGCTACTGAGGTATTTATGTGATATATCTAGAAGATGAAATTAAATGCAAATGTCAAATTTCAAACACAAATTTTCACCTTTTGGTCTACTATATTTTATATTATACTAGGGGCGTAGCCAGGGGGGGGGATAGCGGGATATATCCCCTCCCCCCGAAATTTTTGGATTAGTGATGAAATTCCGTCTATTTATACGCATATAAGTTCATATCCCCCCCCCAAAAAAAAATTTCCTGGCTATGCGCCTGTATTCTACTACATTCAATTATACCTAGAAAAATACAGAATGATAAGAATAAAAAGCTTCATATTTTATCACTGGGCAAGGCCAGATAGCTCTTTTGACCCACCACACCACAGAATGTAAAACAGACGTGTGCACTGCATAGCCCACAAACATTTTGATCTATTCATTACACCAAAACATAAATTAACTTTATCAGCATTTTTCACTATAAGGAGTCAGATAAAAAATTAAAACTTACCAAGAAATTTTTATAAAAACAAAAATTTATTCTTTTAGAGAATTTTCCCGACCCATTTCCCATACTTTCCTGATCCGTAGAAACATCGATATGTGTTAGCACCCGATTGCCCTCCAAACTTAATGCCACATCTGTGTGTTATGGCAGAACTCACTCTAAGGGACAATCAATGCAGCTTTGTAGAGAAATGTAAATTAGAAGATGGTGTTACTAATCTATGATCATTTCTTTCAAAATACTGGTCTCATATATTAGTATTCCTCTGTTCAAGGACAGACTGAAGTCAGTCAAGTGCCTGTGAATATTTTGAATTTCACTAATTTGAACAAAAATATGTGCTAGCATATAGCTAGTAAAAAAAAACATAAGCATAGTAAAACCAAATATTTTGAGGGAGAAAAGATCAAATTCAAGAATAAAAAAGGGAAGTTCCTCACAAATTTCAAAACAAACATTTTAAATCAAAAGATAAGTCAGGAACCTTCTGAACAATGGCCTCTGATGGCAACAAAAAAGATTACTTTTATTTTGTTTGAAATAGAAAAATATTAATTATGCTTCAAATAAGTACTACTCACAGACTACATGTAAGAAAAGAAATTTTTAATAAATTATCTCTCAACTCCAATACTTTCAATGGGGTACATGCAGCAGTAAATCTCAAAAATATATATACAAATTGTATTTTGTGCAAAACTAAATATCATTGAAACATATCAACTGATTACTGTTGAAATAATTAAAACTTCATAAAATAACACACATAAAAGGTACTTATTGTTCTGAACATGAGTTTCAGATAAGAAAATTTCAACCTTGAAATCAGCAATAGTTGATACTCAGACTAGTGTAAGTATGTGAGTATGTGTATGGATTACTAAAGTGAAGACTTGTGTATGTAATATGGCTGATGACTATTGAATTTTGTTTTCCAAAACGTGTGTCCAGGATAATAAGTACCTTTTATGGTTTGATAGGTACTAATCAAAAGGTACATGATAAGTACCTTTTATGTGTGTTATTTTATAAAGTTTTAATTATTTCATCCTGCAAATACCAGTTTCTTTTGAGTGTATTTTTTAAGTGATTACTGAGATTATAATACATTGAAAGTATGAGTGCAGCTGTAAATATGCAATATACACAAATTTCAATAGTAAGAATGTCATAGCACATTTGTCAATAATACGTATTAACTTTGTTGAAATTGAAGCATTTTTATTAATATAGACAGATAAACCAAAATTATACACACATTTTAACTGTTTAGGGATATATATATATATATACACACACATAAACAGGAAAAGTGAATTTTATAGCATGCATAAATCTTTGTGGTCAGTGTTATAAGAAATGATGCACAGTAGAGCGTCGATAATCCAGATGTCAAAAATCCAAATTGCCAATAAACCGGATTCATTCTGTCAAAAAAAAAAGTTGAAGTGATATGTAGATAAGGAAACCCATTCCTACTACTGCAGTTCAAAAATCAATAACAGATTTATTAAAAGAACAATGACAATGTATAAACTGCATTCTGTAAATACTGTATTGCATGTACATATTGTGCACTGCATACATAAGTATATTCTTTCATTGAAATGCATTATAAGATCATAATTAATTAATGATTTTATTTATCTGCTCTAATTATTCAACAACTAAAATGAATGATTAATGGTTTAAGTAAGTTTTCTAATTATTATGAACTCAAACAACCTTTTCTTGGTTCTTTTTGAAAATTTTGACATTTTGATAATCCAGACAGGATCTGGTCAAAATTAATCCAGATTTCTAATGCTCTACTGTACTAATTTCTATAAAGCAATAAGTATATTCATCATGATGTTTCACTTGTTTAATTAAAAAATATCCAAACATTGTGAGCATAAACAAGGCCTATTATATTATCACTGCTCATATTAAGAATTAAATTTTATTTTCTTATATGGCTAGAATAGTAATGCAGCCTAATTAAATAAATAAAATTTCACAAAAGCAGATAGTTAAGTAAATAAAACAAGGCATCCAAATAAAAAATCAGAACAGACGGAATAATAACATTGAAAATGAGAGTGAATTATTCTATAATTCAGAGTTTTCTAAAAGACAAGTCAAAACTTATTATGAAAAATAGAAAATGGTTTTTGTAATACAATAAAACATTAAGCTTACAGGCAAACAAATTTGTTAATTATGCAACTCCTGTGATCAATAACATCAAAAAAGAAGAGAACAGGACACATAATTTTGATGAAAAGTAACAATGCACCAAAATCAATATAAAATGACAGGGGAGAGTCTATTTTGGGGCTCCTGACTACATCTTGAATTCTTTTCTCAGCAGTACCATTTTTAAGTGGTAGCTGTACTCATTTGCTACTATGTCAGGGAAAAGATAAAACTTGACATTAGTCAGCACAAGGCAGAAAGACTATCATAAACGGTAACTGGCATTACTAAATAGACTCATTCTAAATGAACATCAGTTTAAGTATTATATTACTACTATGGAACGAATGGAACTCAATAGTTTACTCATATAAAAAAATGATCAATTCTACTTACAAGAAGCCATTGCTCTTCTTAAATGTTCATGACCGCCTCTAATAATATTCATTAAATTGTGATGGTCCCCAGAACTTCTGATTCGATTCCATCAACTACAAAAAATAAGTAAATAAAAAGTAAATACATATAATGATGCATTTATAAATAATCTTTAAAATACCTAATCATTAAACAGATGATATTATTATTTAATTAGAAACATCAATATCATTTTGGCATTCGTGGGGGGGACCAAAATACATACATATATTATAAAAACATAAACACAATACTTTTTTGATTAGTATTTCCGCATTCAAATTCATGATTTCAGATAGGGTTGAAATTTGGTTTTTCTACTGACATGAAAACTTTGTATAAGTGCATTGTAGAGAAACATAAGTAATGTCTATGGAGTTTAAGCTGAGTGCAAAATTTATTTAGCAAAAAAGCTGATCAAATGCCAGTATTCTAGTAAATTGTTACTCCACTTATTTTTATATACTTTTTATATACCTATAGTCAGCTTTCATGTCTAAGGTTAATTTAAAAGAAAAGAGTCTCATAAACTATCTGTAATCTTCAATGAAAATTTTCAAGGCTCATAAATTAATTTAGTTAATGAACATTAAACAGTTAATTTAGTTAATGAATATTAGTTTATTTCGTAATAGTACAACTGCGATAGGAATGACTGAAAAAGTAAAACATTTTGAATTATGTAAATTTTATCAGCAGACTTTCAGTTTTGATTTTCCTATAGAAAAAAAGCACAAAATGTTGAATGCCATAGCTATGAAAAAATCTCGGTTGGGGGAGGCTTCAAGTTTTATGCTTGAATGTGGTAGTTTTATTCAATGCACTTCTACAAATACTTATAGTAATTTATGTGTCTGAAGTTTTTTTTTTGTGCGTGTGTGTGTTAAATCACCAACCCTTAACTCCTTGGCCTTTTTAACATGTAAAATGTAAATTAAGTTATTTCAATTTAAATTCTAATTTTTTGTATCCCGAAACAAGTTAAAAGTATCTTTTATACATTTTGTGTTAAGGCAAACCTACATGAAGGGTATCTGCCTAGTGCCTAGAGAGAGGTGCCTTGGATGGAAAATTTTTAAGGAGTTCTAACATGTTTTCATGTTACATCTAGAGAAAATCCAGACTGTTAGATTGAGAGTTGCCGAATAGGCCAGGACCCTGGAGCTTTGCTTCAGCCATAGTATCTTTTAAGAATTATTTTCATACTCAAAAAGACAATACCAATGATAAACTGTTCTTAATTTAATTTGCTATATAACACATATTTATGATTTTAAATTAAAGTTATGATAAAATGTGAAATATATGTGTAATTAATGTTAAATTATCAATTTAATGTTCAACTAGATAGAGTAATAAAGAGACTAAAAATTGAAATGAAACATTTTAATAACAGCACAAGATGAATACTTGTCCTGATGCAATATCTGTCATTTATTAAATATTTGTTTCACTAAGGAAAATAGCTATTTATTATTGTTGTATACTTTTTGACAAATTCAGAATTATGAATATTCTTTGATTTGAAAATACTGTAAATGTCTAAATTGTTGCATTTTCTGGAGTAAATATTTTATTTTATTCAAAGATGGCTATTTATTTTCCATGCACTATACTGAGATCAATTATTATCCTCTGAATATCATATTTTGATTAAATATTTATACCAGTTAAGAAATTAAGTTTCGATTGAATATTCATACAATTAAAATGTGAAATATTTTTAAAAATAAAGGCTCAGATAAGTAAAAGGGAAAAATGAAAAATAAAATAAATAAATAAAACTTAAATTAAGAAAGATGATAAAGAAATTAACAAATAAAATAAGAAAAAATAACAAGAAACAAAGCAATATATATTTTTATGTATCATTATTTTAAAATAATAATAAAAAAAACCTATAGCATGATATTAGAACTGCTGCAAAAAATAACTGATAAAATGATTAAAAAAATAACGTTTCACAATAGCAGCCAATTATGTAACGAAAACAGGATATCCATTTAAAAAATTAGAACAGAAGGAATAATAACATTGAATATGAGAATGAAGTATTGCATAATTCAGAGCTTTATTAAAGAAAGTTCTAAAATTATGATGAAAAATAATGAAATAATATGAATAATGAAAAAATAATAATGAAAAAATATGATGAATAGAAAATGTTTTTTTTTTTTTTTCCAATACAAGAATATTAGTGTATTTTACAATAGTAAGCAAATGAAATAAAAGCATATTGAATGATGTAAATTTTATTACCAGACTGTCAGTTTTGTTTTAACTATTAAATAATAAAAGCATAAAATGTTAAATGAATAAATTTAATTTAAATGAATAAATTTAATTTACATACAAGAATTATGTTTAAATGTGGAATGTTTTAAATGTATTTCTGCAAATACTCCTTTCAGACACATAATTTGTGTGTCTGAAAGAAGTTCTTTCGGGGGGTGGAGGAGTGTTGATTGTAAATAAAGTCATTCCAGTACTTAAATTCTAAATTCCACCCCCCCCCCCAAAAAAAAAATCCCCATGTTATTACCTTATCAAAGGCTTTTTTAAAAGTAACTTTTAAGTGTCTTGCATGGAGGGAAACCTACGCAAAGGGTATCTGCCTGGTGCACAGGAGAGGGCCTTGGGTAAAAGACAATTAAGGGGTTCTTATAAGTTTTCATGTTATATTTGGAGAAAATTGTTTGACTCCAGACTGTATTATATTGGTAGTTGTACAGTTGGCCAGAACCCTGCACCTTTACAAGGGAATGCAATCCCAATCCTGCAGGAATGGGATCCTGTGGGATCCCACACATATATTTGTGGGACTAGTCCCACGGGATTGCTATCCTAATCCCATGGGATTGATACTGAGAAATAAATTATTTTTTATTACAATTTCACGCCACTTTCTCAATAAATATAACAAAAATTTTTGAATATTCATGTCTCTTATCTAACAATAAATGAATCAATAATTACAAATTTTAATTTAAAGTTTTATTTTTTTATATATCTTCCAATGGGAGTCTGCATCAAACATCTAAATCTAAATTTTTCGCAAACTTCCAATCCCAAATGAACTGACATATTTTATACTAATTTATCTCTTAGCAAACAGTCATGGATTAATTATAAAAAGTTTTAATTTTAGTTTTTAATTTTTCTTAATTCCCACATTTAATTATTTTACTAAAATTAAATCTAGACCAGGAAATGATTCATTGGATTTGTTCGATTTTGTACATTCTTTTTTCAGCAACTAAGAAAATAATGTAAGTGTGTGAATGTAGTATTTATAAATTGTATTTTTCTGTAAATTCCTGATTTTTAGCAACTAACATACTGATACTAATATACTGAGACATACAACTTAGTATACCATACTGAAAATCATTATAATTTTCATATTTCTGTAAGTTATTGTATAAATTATCTCATAAGATTAATTATTATTATTAAAGTTAAACTTCATAGTGCTTAAAATCATACTTTTTATATTTTTCTCTGTTGAAATGAAGTCCTAGCTGAATGTCAATCCCTTGGGATTGCAGGATCCCATGGGATCAGTAAATCTCAATCCCGAAGTCCCACAAAACGAAAAACAGTACGGGATTGCATTCCCTAACCTTTACTTCAGCCATAGTATCTTTTAAGAATTACTTTTACACTCATAAAGATAATACTATGATAAATTGTTCTTAATTTCATTTGCTATCCGACACAAATTTATGAATTTAAATTAAGTTTATAATGAAATGTGAAATGTATATATAATTGATGTTAGATTATAACTTTTATTTAATGTTGAAATTCAACTAGATAGAGTAATAAAGAGACTAAAAATTGAAATAAAACATTTTAATAACAGAAAAAATGAACATTTATCCTGATGCACTGTCTGTCATTTATTTAATAATTGTTTCACTAAGGAAAATAGCTATTTAATATTGCTGTACATTTTTCAACAACTTAATTAAGACTATGAATATTCTTTGACTTAATGTTGTAAATGTCTACATTTTCTGGATTAAATATTTTACTTTATTTGAAGTTGGGCTATTTATTTTCCACTGCAATATACGGAGATAAAATATAATCAATTAGCTATCATACTTTGATTGGATATTTATACCAATGGATAAATGTAAAATAATTTAAAAAACAAAGTATCACACAAAAAATATATAATAATTTAAAATTTATCCAAAACTTAGATAACATAAATATAAGAACTACAGCAAAAATTGACTAATACAATAATTACTACAGGCTCAAACTGTTAACTGAATATTTTTAGTTTACTTACTGAATGATTGATGGCACAAAATCTTGAGTGTATTGACACTGTTCTGACCCACTTAGGTACAGTGGTGCCTTGAAAACGAGTGTAATTTCTTTCTTGATCATGCGCCTTAGTCAAATTCTCATGAGTGGCAGGTATAAAAAATTCTTTTGGGAGAATCTAATTTCCAAGAAAAGATTGTTAGACGTAAATAAACTATAAAATAAAACAAAACGTTACTTTGAAGTTACACAAATATTTTGGGATAGAACTAATTTATAGAAAAAGCTCATTTGGCATGAAAAAAGTCTACTCCAAAGCAAAAATTTTATTTTGTAACAATGTATTTTTTGAGGGATGGGAAACTGAAACCCCTTATCCCCTCCTACTGATCTACAAATGATACACATTATACAATTGCAGAGGGTGGGCCATGAGCTCCTTCTGAAATTTTTATTTTTATTTATTGGATGTCAATTTTCAAGATTGTGTTTGAGAAACTTACCTTTTCCACCTTTTCTCAACCACCCTGATTTTTTTTTCTTTTTTGCACATGCCTGCTCAAATTAATTTTCCTGATTTAAATAAACTAACTGAAATGTGATATATCTGTACCAAAGCATGGGCACTCAATTTTTTGGAAACTTGCTATACATTATGCATGTCAGTGTCATATATTGGTAACACATAACTTTTTTGTCATTAAAAAAAATCTGATCTCCCTTTAATGCTTTGCACTCCAAATTATATTTCAGAATTTTGCTATCACTAGCTGTCATTTTGAAATTAGCTAGGGACTATGAACCACAAAACAATAACGCTAATATATAATCACTAAAACATTATTTAACATTATAAAAGTCAGTCCGCACATCCATGTACAATATTGACATTTTATAACAAAATGCATATTTACTGTATAGAAATTTATATAAATTATATAGAATGCATAGGGTTATATATTACTGCTTAAATTTTGAGTTCATTACATGAATATTGGTATTAAAACTACTCTTACATATTATCTACAAGTGCTAGCTGTTCTTATTTGCTAATGTGTCAGGGAAAGATGGAACTCTAGTCAGCATTAGGAGCATTAGTCGCCACAAGGCAGTAAGAAAATCCAAAAGGGTAGCTGGGATTACTAAATAGACTCATCGCAAATGAAGATCAGTTTGATTTATACTATTATTATGTAAACAAATGGAACTGAATGGTTTACCCAAACAAAAAAGTTATCAATTCTACTTAGAAGAATCCACTGCTCTTCTTAGATGCTCATGAACGCTTGCCTCTAATATTCATTAAATTTTGATGCTCACCAGAACTGATGATTCAATTCCATAAACTAGAAAAAAATAAGTAAGGAAATATATGTATATAATGATGCATATATAAATAAATAATTTTTAAAATACCCAATAATTAAACAGATGATATTATTATTTAATTAGAAACTTCAATATCATTTTGACATTCAGGGGGAAAAAAAACATACACATATTAGAAAAATACAACATAATACTTTTTGATCAGTATTTCAGCATTCAAATTCATAATTTCAGATAGGGGTGAAATTTGGTTTTCCTAGTGTTAGGAAATTGCTTATTTTCATATACTTTTTGTATACTTGTAGCCAGCTTTCATGTTTAAGGTTAATTTAAAAATGAGTCTAAACATCTAAATTTAAACTACCTCTAATCTTCAATGAA